>BMAW01046038.1:69265-101964 GCA_019974015.1 Nephila pilipes
ATCCATCCAATATTGTAAAGTATTAAAATCCATCCAATATTGTAAAGAATTTAAATCCCTCTAATATTGTAAAGTAATTTTTCTAGGGCAAAAAATTTGTTTATTAAATTAAAAAATATGTTACATATAACAGTTTTGTTTCAGAAGTGTGACATTAACACTAACAAAAAAAAGAATGAAATACTATTTAAATGGTTCTGCAATTTCAAAAAAATATTAATAATATTCTGGAGAAAGATTAAATTTCATAATTAATTGCATGCACTTGATTGTATTAACGTATTCTAAAAAAAGCTAAGTAATGGAGAGAAGGGCTTTAGTCATATTTAGTTAAAAATGGGAGAGCAAAAGAAAAGAGTAATAAGTAACAACAAAATTATGCAATGAATTAAATGTGGATTGCATTTAACTGATGAATAAATAAATAAGTAAGTAATTAATGTTTTCTCAAGTAAGGAGAAACACGAATCTCTTAATCAAAATACAAATAACCTATCACAATAGAAATACACTATGCAACACTGAAAATTCAAATCCTAGAAAGAGTGGCCAGACAAATAAGTAAATTTCAGGGTAGACACAAGTCACTGAGTTAAGCGAATTACGCAAAATGCGAAAATCTGCAGCACACGTTGAAGAAGATATCAGGGAAGTAACGAACCGAATGCTTAATTTTCGTACCGTTATTTCTTTTTTTTTCTTACAGCTGGGAAAACCAACGTAGAAAATTTGTTCTTGTCTCAGAGGACGCGTGTAATAGCAGAGAATGCTAGGTCGTTGACAATAGAGGTGCTTACAGTAGGCAGTCGATTTTACGAGGGACATGGTGATTGGACTGAGAAAAATATGTTGGTCCATACGGAAAATCTCAGCTGATATACACCTGGAAGGGCCCCACAGAGAACTGGCTGGGGGAAAGTAGGTTGGAACAAGAAATGTGGCACGTTTGAGGAGTATAGGTGCAGCCAGACTGACATCAGCAAGCTGGGATCGACGCATTTGCCAAGCGGTGGTTGAACGAAAGCCTCTTCTACCTACATTCTGCAACAAACTCAAGACACCCTGGATGTTTTCGTATCTAACCAGAACCATTTCCTCTCGATTGGTTGTTGTGGCCTGCACTCATGGTGTCCGTTCAACATACTGCCATTGATCCCACAGCATAAACGATAACGTCTGCAATGGCCCAGTGTTTGAGCGTTGTTGAAGACTGAATCGCTCAGGTTTGAGTTCTCAGATGAAACAAGATTCTGTTTCTCCAATGATAGTTGCCACGTTCTCGTATGCTATAGACTTGGTGACAGGTCCAATCCGGCAACAATAATGGAACGCTGCATAGAGCGACAACGCACCATCATCATTTCGTGCGCAATTGCGAACGATTCCATGACACTTGTAATTCGTATTCCGGGTACTATGATGAACCAACGACAGATGCATAATGTGCTGTGGCCGATGACATTCCCCTACAATCTGGGTGATCCTAATGGCTTTTACCAATAACTTAACGCAAAACCGCGCACTGCCCGCATCACCCTACATGTTCTGCGAGGGGTACCGATGCTTTATTGACCACCATTATCTCCTGATTTCTCACCATTTGAATACATTTGAGACGTTATTGAACTCCATTAGTAGACCCTGCCACTGCCACGCTCAGAAGCCGAGTTATGGCAAATGGTTGATAAGGAATAGACATCCGTTACTCAGGATGCTGTCCGTACTCTCATTGACTCTGTACCTCGATGTCTTGCTTGGAATATCGCCATCTGCGTTGCATATCATCCTACAACCTATTGAGCCGACACAGCTCTTTCTCTGTATTATGCATATCATTTCGAAATAAAGATTGCTTATTGTTCGTTGCTGTCTCTCTCCGTTTGTAGAGTTTCATCACTTTCTGGTAACTCCTTCTGAATATGGTATTTTCAATGCCTCGTAGTGTAGTGTATTTTTCAAGCAAATTTTAAGAAACTATCTCTTGCTAGTAATTTAAAGAAAGTGTTTATCTTTAATCATGCAGAAAAGTCTGTACGTAAAAAAATAATGTTGTAAAACAATATTTATTTTCTAGAGATGATAAAGCCTCATAGTTACTACTCCTCTTTCTATTTTAGTGATGCTCTCATTATATGCGCTCCGTTATTGAATTTTAATAGGAGCAATGAGAAAATAAATTATAGAGCTTATGGCACAAGAACAAAATCCAGAAAACAGAGAAGTATCGTTAGGATATAATGGGAGCGTTAACTTAAATAGTTAAATTTTTCTTATGAAAAATGGAAGAAATTATCATCTATATTAAAATAAAACTCTGTTTCTATTCGGATAATACTAACATAATAAAAATCAAATTAAGGAAATTAATCAATAATTGATCAAGCATATGTATGGTTTTTCATAGGGTGCTATATTTTTGTTCTGTCAAGAAATTTCTTTCAATATCTCGTTTGGCAATTGGAAACGACGTAAAATAAGCACAGAAAGGTCCTTATTAAACTATAAGAGTATATTGTAAGGTCTGTAAAAGGTAACAGAATTCACTTCATGAATTCATTATTTTTTTTATTTCAATAAAAAATAGATGTTTTTTTTATTTGCTATTAATATTTGAAAATGAATTTATTATAAAACGTAAATATTAATAAAAATTCTTTATTACATTTTACACGGTCAATAATAACTTTTCTTATACTTTCGTATAAATTGCAATTATTATCGACTGAATAGCGCGTTTACCACGTACTTGAATATTAAACATAATAAAAATAAAATAAACCTGTTTCTAACATAACTGTATTACATCTGATCCACATATATGCCAAATAGTTAACTCCCTCTTCTTTTCTTAAAACTGTGCGTATCAGTTCTTTTTTTTTCATCTCCAAGAATTTCTTTTATTGCTATTTTTTAATCCGTAGCTTACATACTGGAAACTTCCTTAATTAAATGGTTATTTATCGAAAAGAAAAATGAGTTAGTTTTAGAATTAGCAACAACGAATATAAAATGATATATATATATATATATATAATATTTAATCTTAGAGTCGATCATTTTATATATATATATATATATTTGTTACTGTTGGCTGTTTGTGCCAAGTTATTTGTATCCGTTTTCCAATTGTTAAAGACAGTGATAGATAGTCTCTGTGATCGGCAAAGCAAGGATAAGATGAACTTAAGGGATCGATTCACTTACGCTTTTGAAGTGTGAGAAAACTTCGAGGGTCTTTGCTCAAAGACTCTGGTGTGATGGATAATATACCGATTTTGTTACAGAGAGCAATGCTGAATTGTTTCTACAATAAATGTTGCGCAGATCAGCTAAAATTTCTTTTGTAAATTTGAGCTTAATTTTGTATGCCTCACACTCTTATTTTATTAACCTCAAAATATAACTATGCTTCTCTCTTAATATACAAAATAATTATTCATGATCGAGATATTTTTACTATGGCTCTTTGCGTTCAGTTATTTAATATTTCAATAACGGAAATATAAAAGTACCTTACTCAAAATTTACCACATTCTGTAGAATTATGAAAGAAGGTAAACACTAGGAAGGAAGAAAATGTCAAAAATAAATCAGATATCAAGAGAATAGAAATTAAACTTAAAATTTTTATTTAACTTTAGTTTAAATTTGGAAAACTTATGATCGTAAATATGATTGAATTTAAATTTCAAGAAACATTGTGTTTATATATGTATATATATATATATATATATATATATATATATATATATATATATATAAGGGGAAAAAATTCAAAAATCTGAACAAGAGAGCAAAAAAGCAGTAATAGAAAAAAGAGTAAATATTGAAATAAAAATCGAATGCAAATTAAATACCCAACAAAACAAATATGCACATTCATAATGAGGACTCAACTGTATAGATACACAAGTTGTGTTGAAACAATTCTCCTTTACTGTATTTTCCTGAGCAAAAAGTGGATCACTCCTAAATGTAAATTAAAACAGATTAACCATGAGAAACAAGAAAAGAAGATGCGAAATACCACAAGTACATAAATTTAAGCTAAACATTTTTCAATTAAATATCTTAGATAATGATTTAAAATAATTTATAATAAAACATACCAGAATTCCAGCTTGTAAAAAGGAATGAAATCTATTTAATATAAATGTAAACACTTGATTCAGAAGATCCAATGACATATGTACGCAAGTTCTTAACATAGGTTGATATAATACAAAAAAAAAATAATAAACATTCAACAATTATGATAGACACACATGTTTGTGCATAACACTCATGGGAGTCTGAAGGTCTTGAAATAGCTGTTGCAGAATACACAAAAGAAAGGGATTAATGGGGGGTATGGTCCTCTCTTACAGCTATACACGCCTTGCAGCGTGATGTCATACTGAAAATAAGGCAGTTTTTCAGTGCCTATGGCAATTGATCCCACTCATTCACCAACGCTGTTTTCAGTTTCTGGATGGTTTTCGGAGGGGGTTGCGAGTTACAATTGCCCTCCCCAGAACCTCCCAGACATGCTCTATAGGATTGACGTCTGGAGACCTGGCTGGCCAATCCATCCGTCGAATATCCTAACCCTCGAGAAATTCGTCTACCAGAAGAGCTCTACGTTGCCTCGCTTTTTCGTCCATTAAGATGAACTCGGGACCCACTGCACCCCGGAAAAGGTGAACATTGGCTCCAAGACCTCATCCCTATACCTCACACCAGTCACAGTGTCAAAGACGTGGAGAGGTGTGCGTCCATCCAACATGATGCCTGCTCAGACCATTCCACCGCCATAATTGTCGATTTCGCGGACATTGGAGTGTAGATAGTGGGACCCTGGTTCTCTCCATTTTGTACTTTTTAGTTTACTTATCCAATCACCTTGCAATAAGTGAGCTGAAACTGAGTTTTTTTTAAACTGGGATTTCATTACATACGCAGAATATAATGTATTTTTATTCCTTCTACAATTGCGGTTTTGAAATAAAAATCATGTGTTTAAATATTATTATTATTACCATTTAGTTTAACTAATTTCTGCTGAAGATGAAATGTATCCTAATTTGAAAAAAAAGTATTTTTCTAGCTGTAATAAGAAAGTAAAGGCATATGATTCTTCTAGTGCAGAGTTGTGATAAAGATACTCCTTCAAAATAAATGGTAACTCTAAATTGTACTAAAATATTCGAGCTATTAATTATTTGTAAAATCTGAGCTTGCAACACCTTTTTTCAAATTTGTAATAAATCAAAACAAAATATCACTAGAAATAATCCTATTTTTCTATTAGTCTACGTAAATTATCATGTTTTCAAAACTTTCATTGAAATAAACAATGTATTTAAATAAATAAAATTTGCAAGACTGAAGAATGATAATTTTAGTAGAGTTATATGAATGTTTATTAACGTCTCACTGAAATTCAACACGAGATCTATCGGTGACAAACCTCTTTAAGTAGTGCAATATAATTCACAATACATTGCATTAATTTAAAAGAGGGTGAGAATTGCTCATAAATTTATATGATACAATTCGTAAAATTTTTAATATTGAAGCAATAAAAATTGCTGCTGCTCTTACATATTGATTTTTCTAATAATGCAGAGACGAAATTTCCATAACATTATCAAATGCTTAAATTTAAAAAAGATATACATATATTAATGTCAATATGAGTCACGATTTGAATCCCTTCATTCAGAAACTTCTAATAAGTAAAATTTACTTCCTTTACTATATGCAATAATTGATATCAGGATAAAGTAGAACAAACAGTCACCTTATTCATAATAGGTTTAGTTTTTTTATTAGCCGGAAAGACAAAAATCCTAAAGGGAAAATCAGTGTACCAGCAACAAAACTAATGAGATTATAGCCTAAAATTATTTAGCATCATTTTATAATGAAAGAGAATATTTCAAAATTTTCTAAGCACTTCTCTGTCTTTTTATCGCAATCTTTCTCCGTATACAGATATAAGAAAAAAAAATTGGTGAAAGCTTAAGATTCTGAAATTAAGTTTCTCTCATTTAAAAAATTATAGAAAATTCCTTTCAACCATCGAAGTCGTATCTTACTTATTTGCAAATGAAATCTTAAGGTTTATACACAAGAAATTTCAGTGTTTTTACAATATTTTTTTGACAAAGTTAATGTCTTAGTATAATATACCACACATTCCCCACAATACATATTAATACCACATATCATCATATGTAATGATACCATATACATTCAGATTATTTTTTGTTTGTGATACACACAAAATTTTTATAGTGATGCATTAAAATAGTCAATTAAATTGTGTTAGGGAAAGTAAACTTTTCAAAAAAATACGTTTCTAGAAATTATTATAAAACATTCTACAGGGTGATCAATTTAAAAGAGTACCCATTGGTTTTTCTTATTACCCTTAAATCTGACGGATGTGGCAAGGATGTGTGGGAGACAATTTCCAACACTGTTGGACTGTTACAACTTTATTTGTGAGGTAAAACAGAAAGGGAGACGCACAATGTTGCTTAGTCCTATGGTAATTTTACTTTAGAAAAACAAAATTTATTTCAAAGTTTTTACATCATCATTCCTTACAGCAAGTGCTGAAAATGTCGAAATAACCATGTGGATTGTAAACATGAACACATCGAACTGAGTGTTTTAATACACTGAGCAATTTTTGTGGTATTATTGCCGAGATGTCTTAAGTTCTAATTTGTCTTAATTTGTCAATGATTGCAGGACTTCTCTAGAAAATTCTATCTTTTATAAAGTCCCACAAAAAAAAATCTAACGGGAAGAGATCTGGCTCCCTTGGTGGCCAGAGGCCTAATGAAATTGAACATTCATCATAGAATTTCTTAAGAACTTTCATTGTTACGCTTGACGTATGTGGAGTGGCTCCGTCTCTTTCAAACAGGCAGTAATTTCCCTGCATCTCAAGTAAAGCAATAAAAAATTTAATTATGTCTAAATACGCTTCAGAATTCCTTGAAATCAAACAATTAGTTTCTGAAGACGATTTTTATTGTTACTACTCATCATAGTATGAAAGGAACTTTAAAAAATAAAAATAATAAAACATCGAAAGAAGCATACTATTTACTGAAATCATTTGCGCAGAATCAAATCAAAAATTACCAATGATGTTCACGCGAATTTATGTTAAAAAAAAACTAGTTTTTGCATTAGAAAGAGAAAAAAAACCCGTTACATGCTCAATAAATATAGACATATTAAATAAGTAATGATGCTGAAAGTCTTGCTACGTATATTACAGATGTGGATATTACAAAAAACAAACGTGTTCATTTTAAATTTATCATCCTATATACCCGAATTTTGAAAGATTTTATTTTCTCAATAAAATGAAGATAATTTTCAATCTATAAACATTTGTTTCTTATTTTTCTTGTCCATGTCACACTTTTTTCTTATTTTCAAAAATTTACATTCATAAAAGTCTTAAAAAATACATTTTATATTCTTATACATATATCCGTTTATGTGAAACAAATGTGATAATTTAAAATGCTATTAATAGTAATGTATAAAACATAATGTAATAAGATTCATTATATGTTATTTTATAAAAATGGGCATTTATAATTCTTCTTAGCAATACGTTTTATATACTGAATTATTTTTATTATTGATAGATTATGATTATAATTTTATGCAGTGAAAACAGAAAAAAATAAAGTTTATCATTAATATTTCTCGTTACATTTTAAATTTTAAAGCTGAACCATACTTCTTGTTATAAGTATACAAGAAAGAATATATTTACTAAGACCGAAATATATATATATGTTTACTTTTTCATCTGCATATTACATTAAAACTAAGTTTGGTATAAACAGTTCTCATAAACTAGAAGATATAATCACTATTCATCATTTCAAAGTTTGACAAACTCAATAAAAATATTCATGTATAATTTCATTTGCAAAGAGATGTAAAAACTTTTGAAGGAAAAAAAAATCATAAATAAAGTAATTCCTGTACTCAAAAGAGAAAAAGTGATTGATGAAATGGCTTCCGAGAAGGCAGTTTGTTCGCCTTCATTTGCATGATGAAATCCGTCACTGAAGACCTTTTCGAGAAATTGATCTTAGCCGATGTTCACTACTTTATGTGATCGAAGCAAATGAAGGTAAATCTAGAGGAAAAATATAGAAGTAAGAAATGAAAAAGTTACAAAAATGATGAAAATTAAAGTTATGCTATGGATCAAAGACGTCATGGAAGGGCATTAGAATTTCAATACGAAGCATTTTTCTTAATATCTTCAAAATTTATAATGCATTACAGAGACAAGGCAATATATTTATGCTACAAAACTATAACAAATAAATATTCCGGTGATAAAGCATAAAATACTGCTTAATTCTTTTTTTCCGAAAATTTGGATACATTTTTACCGTCTATTATCACATGATTAAGAATTTTTCTTATTGAAGGAAAATAAGTTTTACTTCGATTCAAAATATCCGAAGCAAAATTTAAAAACATTCCACAATTTAAAGTTTTTCAGCATATTTTCAAAAATAATGTAGATATATTTAAATTTTATCTGGCAATTTGGTCAAATGTCAGGGTTTCCAGAAATAGTGAGTTTGGTTGTTTATCATACTTCTCTAAATATTCCAAATAAAAATATATTTTTAATCGAGAAATAATATACTAATTATATTCGGAAAGCAACAGATTTTTAATGCATATTAATATTTTATTACTTAAATATACAAAACGATATGTCTTTTACTTCAAAATCATTTAATTACAAAGATATTAAAAATATGTTTTTCTTCATAAATGACACAGAAACATAAATTAAAAATTATTAAGCACCAATCCCATGTAAAACATTATTATATAAAATTAAAAGTTATAATTCCTTCGCAGTCTAGATATCATTTCCGAAAAACGTAATGCAATGTGAATGATTTATTTAAATCAATTGAAAAAAGATGAAATAATTATTGTAACGTAAATAATTTGCATACGCTTCCTTAATGATGTATAAATTATGTAAAATTATAATTTCTAAATATTTCCTTTGATAAATATTAACATAATCAAATAAACTTATTGAAAATAATTCTCACTTTGTACGTATCAACAACTGAGATAATACATTATTATACGAATAAATAAGCTTTATATATAAGCTACTATATACTGTTTATATAAAATATAAAGATATTAGCATATACCAAAGTACGTAACAAGCTGTATAGATACTGGATAACATAACAATAAAGTAAAAAGTTTGTTTTGTTGTACATAATATGATGATTCTGTCTTTTTATATATATATACAATATTAAATAAAAACAAAATATGGGAAACGATTTTTATGACTCACTGAAATTTTTCAAAGCACACAGAAATATATATAAATATATATCCCCTTAGGAAATGAAATATATATTCTTGATTTAAGTAATTTCTGTAAACAAGAATTAAACGAGTGATATATGAATATTTATTCGTTCGAAAATATAAGAAACTTACATTGTATACATAGATACAATATGTACATAAATAAAAAATTATTTATATTTTTAACAGTTATATCTGTTTCGATGATTTAGCTATTTGTCATTATATTTTTCATTTAATTTACTTGCTATGGAAATTTATACTTTTTTCTTATATTGTTAATTATGAATATTCATTTTCATTCGTTTTTCTGTTTGCAAAGTTTTATATATCTATCTGTATGATTTTATATATGTCTTCTTTCACATTTATTACAGGTGTGATTTTTTACATATTGTTTGAAGTTCTACTCATTGTAATAAATTCCTAGTTTTTTCCTCTTGATTTCCGCTTTGGTATTTAATTACATATAAGTTTAAGTGTGTGGGGTATAAGCATGTTTAGAGGTATAAATGTTATAATGAAAAACATAAACAGATTAACTGAATACTCCACATTCGACCAACTAGTAATAGTCTTTTTAATATTTACTTACATTTTTATGAAAATAATTGATAGACAATAATAAATTAATTTTATTTGAATATATTCATGACCTTTTAGCTTTTCAAATTAATTTCAACTCAGAATTTACGCCAAATTAATTTAATTTTAACCCTTTTATTTAAATCTGATCAAAACTAACATAAAGTCATTTGAATCACAGTTTTTAGATATTAACTTAAAAATAGTTAATAATAGGATTATTAGTAATATATTTGACACGAAAGACAATTACTGTTTCCCCATTAAAGAATTTTTTTTCTTTGATAAAAATTTGAGCTGAAAATTATATTGTTATATAACAAACAATTCCTCATACTTTATTAGAAATATCAAATTAGCCAAAATATTTTTAAATATTTTCAAAATAATTTAAATAGTTTCTATAATACTTGTGTAAATGCTGATGATTTTTATAATTTTTAAAAGGAAATTTATGCATAAAGAGTATTCAAATAGATCAGTTTTTAAATTAATTTTGTTAAAAAAAATGTTTTAGATTGATTTTTATAGAAGTAATTTAGAAAGAAATAAAAAAATTAAAAGTTATAGAACGAATTAATTTTTATGTTATAATTTAGTTCGTTTGAAACAACATAAGTTCGTTCAAATCCTATATCTTAAAACTCTTTAATAATACCTCACAATTTATGACGATAGTCAATAGTTTCGAAAGCTTAAATTTTGTTGCATTTTAACTCATCTTACGCCTACATTTAAAATAAGACGTAATTCTAAATGCAGAATTCAATTGTAAATACAAATGCGAGATATTCTATTTATATGCAACACTTTAAATAATGTAGCGATGGCATAGTGCAAATGCTATTTCCCGAAATGTGAAACAAAGTGTACATTTGTAAGGTGTTAGAATACGTTCTTAACTAGCCTCAAATGTTAAATTGCCTCGTAAAAACTGCGTAGAAAAATCGAAAGAAAATGCGAACTTGTTCAGGCCAACTGCTAGTGATCCCATGTCTCCCTGTTTTGTTCTTTCGTGAATAGATTATGATATCTTATGTTTGAACTGGTGATATTTATGAAACACTAAATGAAATAGGAATAAAGTTTAAGTAGAGCATTTGGATCAGAATCGTCTGTGACAATAGTAAATGAGCGACGAGGAAAACAATATTTAATTACCAACTGCGTTTTTGGAATAGAAAAACAAATAAATATAACCATAGCCATTTCTTGTATTCTTTTATATTAAAAATAAATGAAAAATGGAAGCATTTAAGAATATACTGGATGTTATTTATTATTTCTTATGCCAAAAGTAGTTGCTAGTTATTTCTTTTAATTAATTATCATTTTAAGGCTTTTCTATAGTAATATAAAACATTTCTTCTTTAAATGTTAGAAAGTGGATCAAATACTACAATAATAATAATGCTAAAATGTTAAATTACTTCAGTATAAAGTAACTAACAATTAAATTAATGCGGGAACAGTTTGAACTTAATTAAAAATATTTTTTTTGACACATATTCGGGTAAAAAAATGTAGTATGTATAGATTTGAGAGAAAAATGGCGAGATATTTAATTGAAAATTAGGAGACAATGATTTACTCTTTGCTTGTTAATTATGTAATTATATAATATTAATAATTATGCAGTTCTTAAATTAATTTTAAATTTCAACACTAAGAAAAAAATATCCTTTCATTTTTTGTAACTATTATTTCTATCTAAATTTTTCTTATCGCAATAATAGCATAATTTACAAGTGAATACGTAAAAATTATTTTCAGAGGTTAAAATTATGCACATATTTTAATTGTTATTTTCTTTTCTATAATTATTTAGACTGGAATAATAATGCATTAAATGAACTTTTGGAACTAATAAGCTGGTACATACATCATAAAATATAGCTAATAAAAGCAATGTATGAATAAACAGTGAATGAATTAGTATTTCTACTAGAGGCTCCTTTTAATTGCCCCCAAATGTACACAAAGTTAATCAACAGCTCTAATAATTTAGAGCAGATGCAAGTTTAGAAAATTAAATGTTTGGCTTGTAGAAACTCTATATTAATTCTAACAAAGCATTATTCATTTTAATTTTAGCTAGTACAAAGAATTTCAGAAAGCCAGTTATCGCTAAATGCATTATCTCACCCTGTAAATTTGTCACACAAAAAGTAACTCTTCATTATAAAACATTGCATTCATCCTATAAAGTGATTCTATTGTCATTACCTCGCTGAGATATAATAAAATTTATTTATACAGCTAATCTTTGACATACCTCTAACATAAGTTCTAATTTTAAACAGCACAACCCATTCTTTATTTTGCTTACGTTTACCACACACATATACATATCGATAGAAAATACTCGATAAATACTATACACTAGGGAATAGAGGAGAGAGAAGACTGTACATGATCGCAATGCATTATTTTTGAAAGAAAAGCTATTTTGAGCATATTCAATTTTCATTTTAAAATGTACACTTACGCAGATTTTATTTTCAAAATAACGAATAGCATTTGGAAACATGTATTAAAATTATCGTTACATGCAATAAATACAAATATAACCTATAACTTTGGAAGAGTGATATCCTAGATGGCTCAACATGTTCCTCGTATCACTCCAGTTACATTATTAGTCCAATGGACTTAATTCATCTGATGACAGGCTCACGTGATATCTTTACCACATGATATATAAGTACCATTATCTTTACCCATTGATATATAAGTCTTGTATTCGTTTGTTTAACATTACGTTTAGGAAATGTGATATGCTTCATAATCTAAAGTAGCTTACATTTTACAAAATATACTACTCTTCAATTGAATAAGAAATTATCATACAACTTTTTTCATAGATTTTTGGCCCGAAATAAAGATTTAAATCTTCTTTTGGATTGCTGAAGCAAAGGTATTGAAACATTTTCTATCAACAATCTGAAGTAAAGGCTATAAATTTATTTGATTGATACACGGGTATTTAATTATAGGTGTGAAAATGTCCTAATTTAACTGCTATTTTTTAATACTTGAAAAATTGTTTTCACTGTTCTTCAAAATTTTATTTAATAAGAAATATTTGAGGAATGTGTATATTTTTTTGTATGTTAGTATTTATTTTTAACATTTATTTAAATTTGTGGTATTCGGAGATACACACATTGTGTGGAATTTCATTTTACGACGTATTTTTAAATCTAATACTAAAGAGACATTTAAAATAAAGCTTGATGTTTGCTATCTGAACAAAATATAACTATTACAGACATCATTATTTATCACATTATAACCTGTGTGACTAATTAAAATATCCGAATACCTGGTGTATAGTAAAATATGGTTACAAAATTAGTTTTAATAAGTCTGCATAAAAGTATTAATCTAATTATCCAATAAATGAATGAAAAATATTTTGTAAGAATTGGCATAATTTAATATATTAATTTTATAAAAAAATAGAGAACACATTTATTTTTTATTTATAACCCCTATTTACCAAGCTTTCTTCTTTTTTTTTAATTTGTCCTGTAACATGTAAAACAAATACAATGAGATTTTAAATTAAATTAATCTAGCGACGCAATACAGCTGAATCGAAGAATTTTGTAATTTAGTGTTTATAATGAACTGATGAGGTTAAGCATTCGTCGTTTTAAACGGAAAAGAGGTTTTTTCCTACCCATTGCATTATCTCCCTATTTATTCCCATTTTCTACTATTTCTAAGCTATTTTACTATGCTGGTCGTTCAAAACGTAACAGAAAGAAGGATAAGAGAATATCAAAGTCAATTTTTAGAAAGGCGAAACACATTACAAATGTGAAGTGATTGAAAGTACAACCTTCTGCAAAATGAGAAAGGAAAATAATTCAGTAATGTTTGTTTTTCCGTCATGGCTTCCAGTAACCAATGATATACTTCTAGACATTGAAGGAATTAGACTTTGGATGTTTTTTGCGAGTATGGCAGATAATGCTGCTTCCAAATGTTCACTAAATAGATGTGTTGTCGCAGTAAATGTTTTATGCCGAATCAGTCATTCTCCAATTACCAACCAGACGTGTTCGATAGGTGACGGATTAAAAGAACCGGCAGTCTAAAGTGGCGATGTAACTAATGTAGGGGGTGAAGAGATATCTTCAGTATCGAGTGCCAAGTGTGGATACTTCTTTTCCTTATGGAATGGGACAAATGTAAGATGACCAGACGTGCCGTTTTTAGAGGGACAGTCCCGATATTTAACAATTTATCCCTCGTCCCACAGGGTTTTAAGAAAGTCCCGATTTTTAGAAAGAATGCACGACAAGCAAGGGAACGATTGAGAACAGGAAAGGAATGTACGGCTTTCGGCTTCCATGTAGCTATTTCACCAAGATATGTGTTTTATTTTATTTTTGTAAATGTTATAATGTTAAATTTTAATAATGAAAATAATTCTTGAGAACTGATTATCAGGAACTGCTTGTCAAAGTTCGCCTTGATCAGTTGCTAGAATACGACCACCATTGTTGGGACTTAATGAACAGTGGCATTTTTCGGATCTGCAGCGACAAAAACTTTTTGTAACTGTAAAATGAAGAGAGAGCACTTTGTACATGTTTACAGATTTTATTCTTATGGCAACATATTCCACTAGCGATCTAGCATTATTTGGAACATTGTTGCAAAGGAATTACATCTTATACAAAAATTGAAAACGGAGGGGAATTCTAGAGAAGAGAAGGGTAAGGGTGTAAGGAATTTGTTGGTCGTCCTCTAAATAACGCCATCGCATATTGAGTTTTATAACTGTTTCTCATACGATACACATCTTACTGCACACTAGTTCTAGTTAAACTAGAGATGTCAACAAATAAGCTATTCAGATTATTTATGTTTGCAATTTATTTAGGTACCAAATGTAGATATTTTTAAGTACCAAATTTTTAATCAAGAACCGCATCCCTGTCAATGGGGTCCCACTTTTCGAATGTTAAAGTCTGGTCACCTTAAGCTAATGGTAAGCTCTTAATGTAGCGGACGACAACAGGTTCGAAGATATATCGTTGTATTCTCATTGTAACAACAATGTGTACTTCATGAGTCGCAAGAGAACTCAATATTACGCCAAGGCATAATACCCTTTGCAAGACCATAAGCATAAGGCAACAGTTCTATAAACACTGTGACAAGTTCTCTTCACAGTGTTTATAGAATCTCATTCGACCAACTTAGTGTTACAGGCAAGAGCGTGATTCGCTTATAAAAACAATGTCATACCTTTAATTTGTCCGCATCTACCGTAAAATGCATAACTTCAGATGCAAATATCCATGGCTTTGAGACAAAGGTAATCTTAGCAATACAGACTTTAAGGACATTTTATTGTGCTGAAATAATATAGGACGGTACATCGTTTCAGATTGTTAAACAGTTGACAATATTTGTAGTGATATAGATCATGATGCGGTTCAGTGATCCATCACTACCATGCGCCCAGTATACCTGTCCCAGGTGATTACGCGTGACATGATCACCGATTTCTCGGAAGGTTGTTTTGCTTTCTCTTTGGACTACAATTCTTCCTCATTCAAATCAGAACGGTACTCCAATGATGCTCAAATTTTTGTCTGAAGAGCACTGAAGAAAAAACTTCAGAAAAAAGGAATACCAATGCTTCAAAATGGTATATTATTATTCATTAATATAGGGCTAGTTGGTGGTGCTACAGTCGCCCATAATTTGTGACTGCGATAAAATGATAATTTGCTCCCATCTCGGTATACGCAACATATTATGGTACATTTGTAACGCCCGTCCGACCCGGGCGTACTCTTGTGCCATCACTAAATTCAGATATTAAATAATACGACACAAATAATTACAGAACCACCAAAACAACTTTCACAATTTATTAGTATATATTTACTATGACACAGATGACTACGCTCTCCAGGTTAAGCTTTCTAATATCTTAGTTCAACTCACCAATAATAATCTAACAGACTCTTACCAATAGTCCTGCCTTGACTGCAACTCAGATTCTGGAACAACAGCTGAAAACACTAGACCAAATCTTTTTCGAGTAATCCTTACTCGAACCTTCAACAATAGACTTTAATTCCTCCTTTCTCTTATCTAGCACTTTGGCTTCACCTCATCTCACCTACAACGCCTCTCTGATCCTCCTTCAGATGTAGTTTATATATTAACACTTTACTTCATTCCTAACTGCTTTACATACTAAGTTTATGTATCACGTTTCATTTTTGGTTGGGCAAAGGTTGTTTAGTGAAAGCAATCAATCTCAATTGAAAGTCCCCAAGGTTAGTGAAGAGAAACCTCGAATAGCTCAATGTCACAACTCCTCCCCAGATATGAAACGTGATTTATCGTTGGGTACAAAACCCAGCGTGAAATTACGATTAAAGTCCGAATGCCTACGTAATTGGACGCTATCCTGAACCTGGTTACGTTCTGAACTCTAAAGCTTCTTACTAAATTGCATCTAAACTTATACCCTCTTAATAAGCTAAAAATTTGAAGCTTTCTGAAGTTACTATATTACTCCTAAAGCTTTGAACTAATGCTTACCCCAATGAGAGCTTACAAAAAAAAACTAATACTACAAAATATATTTTATTACACAATTTTCAATTTCTTGTTCCTTCTCAGCCGGAGAGTTTCTCTTCGGCTCTTTTCCACGTTGCAGTTCAGGGTCTGGTACCCTGAAATGTATTGCAGTGTACATCATTTTGTAAAGCTTTAAACATTAGTAAACATCATTCATACAAATATACACAATTTTCCACATAAAATTCAAGAATTTGATGAATGACGCGATCTGGTCAAGAGACAGAACAATGCAAAATGCGAACTTACGCAGCGCTAAGTGTTAATATTAGTCGCGATCCCTAATTACGGCACGCTGTGACCAGATGTATAACATAAATACAGTCATGAAATGATTATACATAATTCATGCAAAATAACCAGACATCTACTCTTAAAAAAACAAGTCAATGAATAAACAAGTGTAATACTTTTAACAAATGTTTACAATTTAAAAAAAAAAAAAAGTTCCAATCTTTATAACAAAAAAATACTTTCCATCGGGAAAGATCACCAACTTGGTGATTTACAATTAACTAAATTCAAACCTTCCATTAAAGTTCTCAGCTCTTAGTGGAGTAAGAGCCAATGCTGTTTGCCGTATTGGAACTGAAGCCATAAAAATCAAAGATTTGTTGTCTCAACAATATCATGTCCTCAAATCAAATGGAATAACAAAGAATAATACAACCTGATATTTTAGTCTCGCTTTTCACTGTGGACGAGAATCTTGTTGAAGAACTACTTTCTAGACTGCGAGATCGGCTGGCATCTGGAATCTTGCTGTAGATCCCTTGTAGTGGATAAGTGCGACTCCAGCTTGGCTCCTTGAAGACTCTTGTGGCTTGGCAGTGTTGTCCCCTGGTCTGCTTCTTACTGGTAGCTGCTGAGGTCGGACTTCAATTCTCCTTTGTAGGTGTCTGAGGTTTCCATCTGCTGGCGATGATAGAGTAAAGGCTCCCATCCTATGGTGAGGTGGCACATACAGTAGCATAGTGCCATCAGCTGAGTTGCAACTTCGCATCAAGTAATCAGATCTTTGTTGCACTCGGATCCCTCGATCTAATTGCTTAGAAGGCTTTTCATGGGGATGGACACTCGAACCCTTTCTAACACAGTGATTGGCACCTTTTACATTACTAGAGGTTAAAGGAAATATTTGATTAGTACATTGTTGTTCATGAATCCAAGAAATTTCGGATCCGATTCCGCTTTAGCGTGAAGCTATTTCTCCTACTAGGCCCTCGGGCAGTTGAATCGCTTTCCTATTCCATACTTTTTCTATAAAGGCTCGTTCCTCTGCTGAAATATCGGATACACCTCCTCGATGCCTGTTCCTGCTGCGGAGATTGTAAGAACTCCTTGTGGTCTGCTCTCGCCTTGTGGCGCGGTTCTCTTCACTTTGTCGGATGTAGGTGGCTAATTCTGACTGTTCCTCTCGGATTGCCGTATCTTCTCGTCTTCCTCTCAACTGCACTGGAGACCGCTTGGCTGGCCTGGAATTATGCAGGAATGACATTAGTTGTCTTTTCCATCTCGTGTCCAACCTTAAGGGTATTTTCTTTTTTGGAGGTGGAGAGTTTAGAGAGGAGGTTGAATTCTTAGATAATTGCCGTTTGTCTGGCCCCTCCCTGTATCTGCTTTCCTGCCAGCCGAGACCTATCGCTTTCCTTAAGAAACGCTTTTTTCGCGGCCTGCTCCCATTACTCTCAACTGAGGTCTTCCGCTTCGTTTGTGGTACTCGGCGGTTTAGCCTCGAATTACCCTTGCGCCTAACTGATTGCGGTTCTGGGCTCTCCTCATAGCTATCTTGCCTGCTATGACCCGAATGTGTTCTCGATCCTCCTTATAGACACTTTGTTCAATCAACTCCCCCTCTCTATTGCCCTTTCTTTGATGGTGGAGCTTAACTTGGTCAATATTGACCGTGGTCTCCCTCCCATGCTTTAAAATCACTACATTGTTTTGCATCACTCGAACCACTTTGAAGGGTCCTTCGAATTTGGGCTGAAATTTCGCTACCCTCTTCTGAATTGCTGAACTAATTGGATGCGTTTCCACTAATACAAGATCATTTATCTTAACTATCAATTCCCTTCTTCTCTTGTTGTAGTACCGAGCCTGTCTATTTTACTGCATGTCCGTTCTTTGCTGAACCTCTGCCAAGAGTTTTTCAATATCCCTGCACACCATATCTCCATGCTCGGGGACTTGTATCAGTTTTTGGAAGGGCGTTATCAATTTACGCTTTAAAAACAGTTCGACTGGGGTCTTTCTTGCTGTTTCATGCACCGCTGTTCTAATTGCATAGGCAAACTGTTGAAGAAATTGGTCCCAAGAAGAGTGGTTCGATTGCACGTAACTAGCAATCATCTGCACAATATTTCTATTGATTCTTTCCGAAGCGTTTGCCTTCAGATGTAGTTTATATATTAACACTTCACTTCATTCCTAACTGCTTTACATACTAAGTTTATGTATCACGTTTCATTTTTGGTTGGGCAAAGGTTGTTTATTGAAAGCAACCAATCTCAATTGAAAGTCCCCAAGGTTAGTGAAGAGAAACCGCGAATAGCCCAATGTCACACATTTACCGTGAAAAGTTCGAGGGTTTGGGATGCTTCCTTCTTGGTGTTTCATTTGGATGGCCAACAGTGTGTTTTACAACTTTGAGCAGAATTTTTATATGTGGTACTTTCTTCTTGTGATTCTTTGAAAATTCATTTTTGACCATGTCTTGTATTATGTTATAAGTAAAGTTTAATTATGTTTTTTACCTATTTTACAATTAATTATCTATTCTTGCTACACACATGTCGATTTAATTATAAGCCAAAATATGAATAAAAGTTTAGAAACAAATCCTATAGTACAAATAACACAGTCCAAGTAAAGATTTTGATCAGCAATAATGATGTTTCAGGTAAGGTGCATATATATAGTATTTTCTTTCAAAAAGGGAAAGAAGAAAAACTGAATGAATTTTGTTTAAATTTTCTAATACATTTCATATTTAAATTTTCATTCCGGAGGAAGGAAATGTTTGATACTATTTAAAAAAATATTTATGGTCCTTCGGCTTGTCTACTTTTAAGAACATATAAAACAATACAAATAATTAAAAATAGGAAATCTGTGAATTACACGTAAATATAGTTATATAATTAAAATTACAACAAAAATTAAAATAAACGCATATTAAACCCAATAGAAATTTTTACTTAGTTCTTTAATGCAATAATATTATTATTTCTAATTAATCCATTTCTAAGTTATATTCCCTTTAAAAGGGAATATATATTTGAAACATCAGAGAAAATTGGAAAGTATTTACTTAATTATTGCAAAATTAATTGATGTAGATATAGTTTTAATGAACTTGTAAATGAATGAAAACTACATAAAAATATCTAAGACTTTTTGTCTTGAAAATTTTAATCCAAAATGATGTAATGAAATAAAGCTCCAAATTATAATCGTATTGTAAATTTCTCAAAATTGAAAATATTTTCATTAAATTTATTTTAATTTTCTTCATTTATATTATTTTTAAAGTGAAATTTGTTGCAAATTGTCTATCAGAAAACTACAAACAACTAATGGAACTTTAGAATGTAAAAAAAGGAGTTTAAATCTGTAGATGGTAATGAAATGAAGATTTATTTTTAAAAAATGAAATGTTACATCCAAAACTGATTAACTATTTGAATAAAAGGAAAAAATACTTTCATTGGGACTTCATCAATTTTAATTTTCAGAAAAGTGAATCTATAAGAAATATTTAAAAAAAAATCTAGCAGACCGATTTGAAGAAGGGGGGAAATATATTGAAAGTATTTTACTCTTCTTATACGTCTAAATTCAAATTCTGAATCTTAAAATCATTTCATCACAAAATTATGTGCTTCATTCGAAGTAATACGTTTTTGACATCACTGTTGTAAATCGAGGGATGCTAATATCTGAGTAATGTTTTAATTACTGCTACATAGTTTTAGAGACATTATCTCAGTTTGAAAGAAGTAAGTTTAAAATAGAATTGTTTCGATATTTTTTAATAAATTGCATACGGATATATTTCACGTTTCGACTTAAATACATTATATGGGCTATTTCAAGTTGCGAGAATTTAAAAAAGAAATCCTTTAAAGTAGCAGAATTAGACAACTCAACATGAAACGAAAATGATACACATATATGCTTATACCCAAAAAGCGTAAGTAATTATATTATTTGTGAGTAAACTTTACAATTAACAACACTAGTAAAAAATTTATTTTTGGTAAAAGAAAACAATGAATTACTTTGATTTTTCTAAGCATCAAAACTGAACTGGCAGAATGTTAAAATTTTTAGAGGCATTTTTATTTATTTTATTTATTAATTTATTAAGATTGCAAAATAATAAGAAAGAAATAAAATTTACCTGAAAATATATTAAGCCGTTAAAAATGCAAATTTCATTCAATTGGTATAATTGTTTACATAAATTACAGTGGTTTAAATATTATTCGTTAATAAAATGTTTAAACTATTTATAACACAAACTTCAATTATTATAATTATGCGTCATGTTTTCAAGACGGAAGAAATAGCTCAACCAATTTTTATTATTTTTTCCTTTAGGTAACAAAAATACAAATGTTATTCAAAAGGATATTTACATGCTGCTTTCCGTATTATCATTCTGATCATATTTCATAAGTTAATACTTTTGTAATTTTTATACCATCAATATTCCTAAAGCATAAAGAAAAATATGAAAATCTTTTATTCAGTACAATTTTTAACCTTGCAGCGGAATGTGAATATATGATAACGGAATGGTTTATATTACATATATATAATATTTTGACTATGTTCTATTTTGGGTTTACTGTTTTTAAGAACAAAAAAGAATACTTTAGATCTCTTATTCAGAGTCTTTGCTTCATTCAACAATAGTCTAATCATTATATGAGTCGCTCAGGAGCCATTGCAAATTTCCTTCTTCGATATTTTCCAATTTTTGTAAATTTTGATGGAAGAAATAATATTCTTTTCTGTTATGAAGGGATTTACTTCTTTCGTCGTTTTTTCTAGGTTAGATAGTTCTTTTCTTATAGCTTCTAAATATGTTGCATAACAATTTCAGAAGTCATTATGAAAATATAAATCAATTTTTTATTCAATAATGATTCGATTTAGTATATAAACTTTGACATAAAATAAATTCCTTTCCTTATTTCGATATTTTCTGATAACAACAAACTCCTAGACTGTAACTCCTACAGTAACTGTTACTTCCGATACTTAAAATTGTTCCAGATACAGACTTTTATGGAGTGCCAATTTCTTGCGAATTTAATGCATGTGTGTCCTTTTAATTTAAAAAACCTAAACTTTGGTAAAAACATAAAAATGTTACAACAATGAGTCTGTGAAAAATATTGTGTTATCAGAAACATTAAATTATTTTTCTTTAATAATTGTACAAACTGGGAATTTTTAAAGTAATAAAAATAGGTTTATTATAGAAATATAAAGTATAATTTTAACGACGTTGATAGACTCATATAAAAGACTCTTTTATAAATAAACACTATTTAGCAATTAAAATTAGCTAGTTAGTCAATAACAAGAATGTATATTAATCTAATTCAACAATGGACAACTACCTCATTTACACTGAGATCTTCCGACTGCTCTTATTAAATACTACATATATATATAGATATTCGAAAAGAATTATCAGTTACATTTCCCATGAAATCAATTATATGTATTGTGAAAGTCATTTGATGTATGGAGGTCTACTCAAAATCATTTGAAGAATACTTATTAACTGCATCAACATTGAATATCGCCAGGCAAAATTCTATACTTACAATAAAATTCAGAATAAATTTGTTTCAACTTCCCATCATAATTCTTAACTACGATACGAGGCCGAAATGGATTCCATTAATCATATGCAGTGAACAAGGGGATTCAAAGTTTCTGTTCGGAATCTTTCTCATTTTCCCTTTATCACATGTTTAATTATCACCAAGTTAAAAATATCGTGCAGTCTTAAAGTACCATTGATATATTGATTAGAAAGAGAGATACGGCTTATATGTGTTTAGTTTAATGATATCACAATTGTTTATAACTCATTCCCCAATGTCACTTCGAATAAAATTAGAATAAAGTAGCTCATTTTACTTTATTCTATCCACTTACATTGGAAATAAACATAGATCTTTATATGCAGAAATTTCTGGTCCCTGCTTCATCTCATGAATTTCTGAATGTCGATTGCAGCCACGTATTCAAAATAGACACTTTTTGGGAAAGTCAATTATATGATATTGAAATCATAACAAATTAGTTCATATTTCAACTAAGAATTACAAATATAAAAGGCATGAGTGTTAAATCACAAGTCTGATGATCCTACAGAAGATATAAGCATACATCAAATGCCAGCGATCTACAAGTGTTTAGTGGGAGGCTTACTCTTTCGAATGCAGTGCATCTCGCTTCTGTAAACAAACTTGTATAGAAATAATATTCGATCGCATTAGTTATTTAATATTTTTTGTTTCGACGGAAAAATGATAATGCAACAATAGAGAAAGAACTGTTCGGAGATTGCGCATGAATCTTTGGAAAGCCGTTAGTAAAACTTATAATTTATTGAAAGAAGAGTATGGCAATGAATGTTTATTGAGTGCCCATGTTTTTTAGTGGCTTAAGCATTTTCAAGATGGCCATGAAGACGTTTAAAATTATTCACACCCGGGTCACCCTTTCACGTGAAAGTTGACATTTAGTTGTAAAAGTTGACAATTTTTCCAGCAAGATAATGACCCGGTTCATTCCACATTGTTTGCCAAGAAGTTTCTAGGCAAAGTACAACATCCCAGTTGTAGACCATCCATCTTATTCGCCGGATCTTGAGCTATGTAACTTCTATCTGCTTCCTAAGGTGAAATCTATATAAAAGGAAAAAATTTGTCTCTATTGAAGCTGTGAAAGAGAAACGTCTCTTGTCCTGTAAGAGCTGAAAAAAGAAAACTTCCAAGACTATTTCGAACTATGGAATATTTACATGGAGTGTTGGAGGGATAGAGGAGGAACGTATATCGAAGGTGATAATGAGTTAATATGTATGACATCAACATAAAATATTTTAGTGCGTCGGTCTCATTATTTAGTAGCCACATATCGTATATTTAAATATTCATTTTATTAAGTTATTAATTTTTATGTTTATAATATAATAAATTATGTTTAAGAACAAAGAATAATATTAATTTAATTAGAACATTTAAGCGGATACACATAATATTAACCTCTGAGACTTTTCGAAACATATTTCGGCGATGTCTTCGATTTTCAATTCTATTAATGATCTTAGAATAATGAAAATTTTCTAAATCTTATATATATATATATATATAAAAATTTAAGAATTTTCGTTTCTCATTTTGCTTATATATATATATATAAATTTAAGAATTTTCGTTTCTCATTTTGCTTATATATATATATATATATATATATATATACAAAAATTCAATTGCACTTGCGTGTATACGAATGAAAATCTGTCTAACTTGGAGGATATGGCAAATGTACGAGCAAAATTCAGCTGACTAGTGTACTCATTAGCATTACTGATCAATGTCCGCAGTAATACTCTGCACTTCCAAGGCAAAATTCAACAGTGCTAGGCATATACAGGTCATTTCCACATATTTACTCTATCACTCTACCAAAAGTGCCTTGGTGGATCTTCTCAGGCAACCCATTTCAAATTGATCTCCAAAAGGAGACTTTTACAGCTCAGGTTCTCGGCGTATTTATGAATCTTCCGACAAAGTGTGCAGTAACACTGAAAATTGAGGAAAAGTCCTCCCATTTGAGATAACATCTGGTTTCCAGTATTTTCTAAAAGCCTCATTTTGTCTTTTTTACTTCGCCAAGTTTCTCACAAATATGATCGCTAATGTTAAGAGTATTGCTTAAGTTTTTCTTAGCTGACTGATTAGATCTCTATAAATGTCCTTTTTATTGTACTTCTTAATCGTGTAATTTTCCGTTTTTTAATGTGTGTGTGGACGTGTTTAACCCTCTAAGCGATTTACTTTTTTGTGAAAGCTATTCGGAAAGCGATCTACTTAAGCACAGCTAAAGGTCGCGAAATGTTTTCGCTTTCCATCCACAAAATCTTCGGAAAAGCAGGATGCTACTTTTTATTCCCCTTTTAAGACGCGGGTGGTCTACAACAGCCCTTTGGGTTGGGCATTTTTATTACTCAGGGGAGCAGTAACAAGAGAGCTACTGTAATTGGAATTTGGGGAATAGATTATTCATATCAGAGCTTGGAAGGCGTTCCATCTATCTATTGAGTTTCAATAAAAGTGTTTCAACAAATGAAGAGTAAAAAATATTGATTAAAAAATAGGCGAGTTAAAAGTTGTAAATGTTTGTTTACTTCAAACAATAGGAAAATTCTTTTTTCTGTCATTTTTAAAAACTTTTTTTTAGAAAGAAAATCATTTTTATTTTAATATTACGATTTTAACTCGGAAAAAGCATCCTATATTCAATGTTGAATACGAAACAAGAAATACAAAATGGTTTGTATGTTTTGAAAAAAGTAATGTATAGTACAATGCCAGCTAGGCTAATTCATACACTCCGTGTCCAGAAATAGTGCCACGCTCGTGTCATTTTCACACGCTTAGCGTTTACTCACGACCTGTGAATATTGACCAATTTTTTTTACAAGGGTAGGAATTGCGTATTATCATACAACAATGGTTAAATTTGTGAAATAAAAACTAAGATTTCTTTATTTAATTATATTTTAAATTTAAATTAACGAAGTGCGATTTTTTAATTGAAACTAAAATTTAGTGAAGGTGATTATTATGTATTTTTTTATTGACATTAGAAAAGAATTTCATGAAATTGCCGAAAGAGCTGTGAAACATCTAATATCATATATTTCAACCTACATATGCCAAAAAATTCTTTCTCTTTGTCCGCTGCCACAAAAACAAAATACAGAAAAAGATTGGGTGCTGAAGAATACATTAGGTGCAGATTTCAGCAATTATTCCAGACGTAAAAATAGTTTACAGTATCACAAAAACAATCACGGCTAAATCATTTAAAAACTTATTTTCATTAATTTGTTATGCTTTAAAATACTGCTACTTTTGTTTATTTTTCATAGGCTATATTTTAGAAAACCAAAAAAAAAAAAACATTAGACACCTTACCATTAATTTTAGTAAGACCTTTCTACTTTGATAAAATAGAAATGCAATAATAATTTTGTTAATTTGAGTAGGATAAAGGGCTTTGATATCCTATTTTTCTGCTTTTTGATCAAGGGTTTCCTTGATTGTAATGATAAGCTCAAAGGATTCTCCAAAGTTCAAAAGGTTGAATACCTCTGCTCCAAACGAAATACTCCCTCTACATCCCCATTTGTTCCAAGGCAACATATTTCACATTCAATAAATATTTTTTTTTTAAATTTTAATGTAGATGTATTTTTCAAAATATGAAAATATTTCTAACCATCATCGAACCACATTTAAATTTTCACCTTTCCTTTTCTTTAGTGGTTTCAATTTTTAAATACATATTCGTATTATATCTTTAAGCGAAAAATTATCATCGATAATTACATTTTACATATCAGTTATTACAATTTCGGCTGCAAGAGAAACTTTTTCCCTTTTAATTTTGTCTTTCAAAACAGTACACTCAAAACTATTTAGTTCAGTGAAGTTGAAAGACATTTCCTCAAAGCATTCATAACAAATTTTGCAAACAATTTTAAATTTTAGAAATGTATTCTTAGTCCCAGGATTATAACCCTACAAAAATGTTAGTTTATTTTTTAGTGTTTACGGTACGAATTGATTATCATATTTCATACTATTTTGCAATAAAAAAAACCTGTAGCTGAAATATTATATTTAATTTCTCAGGTAGTTTCATAGAAAAATAATGTCCTCCTGTAGAGAAAGCGAGTGTATGTTTCGATCTATAGAAAGGACGATGTTTTTTTTTCCAAGTGTAAGATATTTTTCCAAATTTAAATAACATGACCGAAGCGGATCATATAATTTCAAAATTCACTCTATTTGTGCTGTGTTTGTGTGCTGGTATCAAAGCAAACCACTTTACTTTTGAATAGCCGAGGAGCTTTTTATATTCAATATCAACCTCAACGCAAAATTGCTTACGATTTGCTTCACAAACTTTAAGGGGACTAAAAAATATGTCTTAATTCACTCCAAATATTCACAATATATAAAAATAATATTCCTCTACTAATCTTAGTCCATTTTACAAATTGTACCTAAAAACAGCTATATGTGTTTATTAGATCAAAAATTCGATTATAACAAACCAGGTATAATTTTGGGTAGTTTAAATTTCAATATAAATATTATATTTTAAGACAAATGCAAAAAAAGTCAATTTATTCAAAACTTATATTTCATGAATAAAATAAATCAGATTTCACACGTTCTCAAATAAACATAATTGTAATCAAAGTGTTCATTCAATTTACAAAAAAATGCAAAGAATCGTATATAAGCAATAATTTTAATTGTTACAAATGTTTAAAATATCAAAGACACAGAAGAAAAAAATATTAATATATTTTTTTAAATTCTTAAACAAAGCAAAATGTCTTTAAAGTACCTTAATGCCTACTTTCCGAACAATTTGTTTATTTAAAAAAAATATTTGTGAAACACAATATTGAGTATATATATTAGTGTACAATTTAACTTAAAATTATAATTGAATTTAAAATTATAAAATTTTTATCAATTGTGATAATGTCACTTATATCTGTTTTTAATAATCTGTGAATGCATCAAACTATTACTTTATTATGTTGATTCTTTATTTAATATTTCGTATAATATAACAAACAAATTTCGAACTGAATTTTAAAATAATTATTTGAAAAACTATTGTAGATAAACTCATAATTTTTGTATACCGAAGTCTTATCATCTCAGCTTTGCTTCCAAGTAAAAATTTTATTTAATATTCATCAAATTTTTTAGCTAATTTTTGCTCATAACGAAACATTTTCAACTGAATTGTACAAAACTTACTGAATATATGAAAATATGCTAGCGATGAAATATATTAAATTTTGAATTTAATATTTTATGTATTCATGGAATTGTAAGTTTTTGTGATTAATAATTTTTAACTGTGTATGTGTCATACATAAATATTTTCATCGTAATTTGAAAAGCAGATTTTCAGGGTAGCTTCCTTAAAATTCCTAGTTGTATATTGTTAAAATTACGAAAAATGTACGGATTTTAGTTACATGTACTTCAGATATCCTTTAACAGAAGATACATTATTAGACATTTTACACATATGAATATTTTTTAAATTTGAATCTTCAAATAATTAGAAATCAAAAATATCTGTGCAAATGTACAGTTGATACTTACAATTATGAGCAAATATAAATGTGTACAGACGCTTTTAATTACTAATTATTCGAAAAATCAAGTTTGAAAAATAATGATTTTGAGCGGGAAATCTCATTCTTCTTCTCTTTGAAGGAAGATGTGGTTCAGTTATTTAAAATTCGGATGTATTTCGAAACTTAATATTAAAAAACTGGGGATGTGTGTAAGCTGTCCTGAATACCTGGCTTTGAAATTATGAAAAAAAATAATAGATTTAAAAAAAATATTTCGCTTTTTTTTTTTTTTTTTTTTTTTTGGTATTATTTTTATTCATGTATTAGAAATTCTTAAAAGTCATGAAATACATAATTTTTAGAATTATTCATTTATAATAATTGAAAATCTTAAAGCGTTTCTGATTTTGACTCATTCGCTTTTTTTTTAAATTTATGATTATGAAATTATGAATTAATTATGAAATAATTATTATTTCAAAAACTCATAGTAGAGTAATTAAAGTAACATAAATGAAACAATAGAGTATATTTATTTTTTTCATACATTCTCTGAATTTAAACAAAGATATTTTATAGATATATATTTAGCGATGTTTTTCGAGATTTATAGATATAATATAAAAGCTTAACTCTCTCTGATAATTTTTAATATGAGGGAAAACAAAAGGCGAGTTTTTATCAATCAAAGAAAACATAGAAAACGTAATTTGTCCAACAATATAAAACAGTAGGTTTCCTACTCCCCCTAAATTCATTGAAATTCCAAATGAATATTAATTAAAAGATGGGAATAAAATCTAGTTAATTTTGTGATTGAAATTTAGAGCGTTTTTGGATTGGTTTAAATAAAATGTTTTTATTGTGAAAGCTAGGACGCATTTCTTTCACAAACCCAATACAATTTGAACCCAAGCTGACCGACAAACACTTACACTTGAAAGAAAATCTTATCCTTCCCTTCTTGAACGAATGTCTCAATGGACAATATCTTAACCTTAAATTCAAGAGTGGGATTCCCTAATGAGCCATAAAATATCCTGTCAAAATTCATTGTGTGTCCGTAACCCTCTCCCATTATCTAACAAGGTGTAATACTTTCAAAAGGGGGAAAGGATTTTCAGAAAAACCCGGCGCAAACGATCTTGAAGTCATCCTATGAAGGCCGTAAAAGCCGGCGTTGCCGCTTTCGTTGTGTTCAGAGCCACACGGGATTACCCGGCTTAAATGCTTTTGGAATATCTCGAACAGCACGGGAAAAAGCGTGCAAAACGCTTAGAGGATTAATATTGTACGTGCGTGTGTGTAGGGAATTAAACAATACTGAATCAAAAGTAAGTTTGGAAGTAATTCATAATTAAAAATCAATATATAAGAAATCGTATTACTACACTATTGAGTGAAAATATGTACACCAAATATATAAATATATAATTAAATCATTGTAAACAAAAATGAAAAAAAAACCGCAAATATAAAGTAAAAGATAATCACTATACACTAAAGAAAACAGCCAATAGAAAGTAAATTAAATGAAAAACATAAATAAGAAACATATAAATATTCATAAGATAGATAAACTGTAAAACTGAAGAATAAAACTTTCGAAGGAAAGGATGAAGTGGAGTACAATATGTTAAAATTACAACAGGCTTTACCCTGTTATGCTGGTTTGTCCAAATTTATTTTCAAAGCTATGCCCATCAATAAAGTATATTATTAAGAAACAGTTATAAAAGCAAAATCCGTTTTAAATGAGATCAAAAACAAATTCAGTTTTTAAACATTTAAGAAGACAGTCAGTCAAAACCATAGAAATCCAAAAAGAATTAAAATATAATGTACCTTAAAAAACTAAAATACAATAAATAAGACAAAATTTTCAATTATATAAAACAAATTTACATGATCATAGCATGCGAATAAATTTATTTGTGTTAGTAAATTTATCAAACAAAGTGGAGAAATTACATTCTATATGAATGATTTCAAAAGACAAAAGACAACAAACCCGTCTCATAAATGGTGTCCGAAAAAAAAAGGAATGTAAACATAAATTTAACTATTGCAAAATTTAAGACTTCATAAAGGGAAAAACGTAATATAAAACAAAGTAAAAAATGTAATATGAAATACAAAATTAAAAAAGAAATAAATTAATTAAACAATATTCAAGAAAATTAAACAAAATAATAACTTTAAAACTAATCGATTTTGTTATTTTTACATTTAAAATTTCTTTCTTAAATGTTAATAGGGTATTCAGCCGAAATAAATAAGTAATAGAAAAATAATAATAAATTAAATTATGTTTTTTAAAAAAAATACATTTTATAAATTTTATATCTTAAATTTCTTTGTAAGGCATTAATAGCATAATAATGCTTCGCACAAATTATATAAAAAGCGCTTTAATAATTTTGAAAAGTTGTACACATATTAAATCATTTCATAATCTAGATAAATAGTTAAGTAATATATTTCTAAGTATATTTAAACTCAATTTGTTATCATGGAAAGAAACTAATATTAGGTAAACAATAATTACCTCTCTCGTAAAACATATTGCTAATAACCCTGTTATTTTCTTATTTTTAAAATAATATCTAAATAATTCAATTCACTTGAATTTAAGCTAGTTTTAATCAAATTTAAATAATAAGGATAAAATAAGAAACCGTTTTAAATTCTGTGTTAAAACTATTTTGTAAAACTACAAAGGCATAAATATATCAAAAGAAAAAAAATCTGTACACAAAAATGTAAATAAACATTTTCAAGACAATTACTAGCAGGGCTACCCTGGGTTTAAATTTAACTTGTTTATATTTTTCATAATTACGATTAGAATATATATCTTTTAAAACAAACTTAATAAAATATTTCAGTTTCTCAAAAAATACAGTAATAATAATAATTATTATTTTTTATAAAATTACTAATTAACTATTTATGATAATAATATTTCCATTATCTATAGAGATATAAAAAGCAAATTAACACATTCACAAATATAAATTGAGCAAATCTCCTTAGCTTTTATATAATTAACTATTTCAAAATTATTTTTATGGAAAATACGCTACACCTAAGACGTAGCTTCTTTGACTATATCGGAAAAGAGAGAATTTTATCCAGTATCGAATTTATATAGAGGGACTGCATTAAGTCATATTGGTCATATTGTCGTCAAATTGTGTCATAATCATCAAATTGTGTATATAAACTAATTTAAAAAAATTAGTTTATATATATATATATATAATTATATATATATATTTATATAAATTAGTTTATATATATATATATATATATATATATATATATATATATATATATATATATATATTGATTGAGGAAAAGTTCCATGTCAGTATTTTTAAATAGGGCAGATGCTTTTCTTTGTAAATAAAAAAAAAAAAACATCTGGTTAGTATCAGTTTTTTTTTTTTTTTTTGTTCTTTTAGCTGCTGTATAACATAAAAGGAGTCCTTTTTTACCGTTCATCATTTACTTGTGATATTTAAAGTGAAAAACATGTCAGTAGATAAAGGGCATTTACGACACTGCATTTTCTATGAATTCCAAAAAGGAAGCAACGCATCGGTTGCATGTAAAAATTTATGTGCGGTATTTAGAAAAGATATTGTAAATGTTCGTACTTGTCAAAAATGGTTTAGCAAATTTCGTTCCGGGGATCTGAGCCTCCAAGAAAGTGATCGATCTGGACGACCATCCAAGAACGATAATGATGTTTTGCGATCCATGTTGGAAAATAATCCACATTTAATAAGTCGAGAAATTGCAGAAGAGTTTGGCATTCATCATACAACTGTTGGAGATCACATTAAATCTCTTGGGTTTGTGTTAAAGCAGAGTGTTTGGGTTCCACATGAATTAACGGAAAAGAATTTGTCTGATCGTGTAAGAATGTGTTCATCACATCTGATTAGACACAATGGAGCCAAGTCATTTGCTAAGCTACCAGAGATGAAAAGTGGATTCTTTTACGAGAAAAAAAAAATCTTACTGCAAACCAGGAATATCATCAGCAACAGTTCCAAAACCAAGTATCCATCAACGAAAAGTACTGCTTTGTTTGTGGTGAGACATGAAAGGTCCAGTGTACTACGAGTTGCTGAAATCGGGAAAAACCACTAACGCGGATCTGTACTGCAATCAGCTGGATAAATTGAATGCAGCTATCAAAGAAAAAAGGCCAGCATTAGTGTCCAGAAAAGGAATAGTGTTCCAACACGATAATACTCGACAGCATACTGCATTGGTTACACAACAAAAACTGAATGCTTTAGAATGGAAAGTCCTTAGTCACCCACCGTATTCACCTGACATTGCACCATCTGATTATTACCTGTTCAGATCTCTGCAAAAATATCTAACGGGAAAAAAATTCAAGTCTTTTGAAAGTGTTTCTAAGGCAGTTGCTGATTATTTTAACTCCAAGGACGAGACCTTCTACAAAACAGGAATTCACAGGTTACCTGAAAGATGGCAACAGATTGTAACAAACAACGGAGCATATATAATTGATTAAAATTAAACACATATTTTTATAAATGAATTCAAATGTTTTCTTTAAAATACGACAGAACTTTCCCTCCAACCCAATATATATATATATATATATATATATATATATATATATATATATATA
>BMAW01046038.1:101974-121782 GCA_019974015.1 Nephila pilipes
ATATATATATATATATATATATATATATATATATATATATATATATATATATATATATATATATATATATATAAATAAAAATAAGAACGATGTGTATTCGCTAATAATAAGCTACTTGGTTTTGGTATTCACAAAAAAATTGAACCAGTCAATAAAATTATTGAAAAAACTATGAATAGCAGAAGTTTCAATTTTTATGATGGTCTTAATAAAATAAGCCATTACTAAAAAAAAATTAAATTCAGAAATATAGAGAAAAAACTGAAAGCACCTAAAATAATTTAAAATATTGTTTATACCTTAGGAAAGAAAATTGCATAGTTTCACTAGTTTTATTCACCCTATCTTCAAATTCAGAAAACTAAATATAACACATTTGTAAAAAGATTTCAAAAATCAAAACTCTAAGAATGTAGTATTTATTATCAGAATCAAAAAATAATGAATATAAAACAAATGTGTGAAAATTCTATTTTAGCTAGCTTCAAGTACTCCATTAAACTTCAAATATACATTTTCTATAAAGAAAAACCACAATTAGGTTATTAAAATTCCTAAATTTTTAATTTTGCGTGATTGTTAATTGAAAATTAAATTTTTAATCGACATTAGTGTTAAGTTTGGTTTTGTTAGTACCATCATACTAATAAAATAAAATTAACATTACGTTAAATCTAAAGTGTTTCTAAGAATTAATTTTTGATAATTATAATGAATACTATAAGGTAATCAAATTATATCAAACATTTTTTACATTTCTATAAATCATATTGTAATCTATTGGTCTTAAAATGAATAATTGAAATATTTCTATTCATAAAAACAAAATTATTCTAATCATTATCTTTTTAACTAAAAACAAAATTTCATTTAATTTATACTTACATTATTAAATGTGTATAAAAAGTAAAATAGTTTGCTTTCATTGGGTGGGGTGGGTGGGTGGGGGTGGGTGTGTGCGTGTGTGTATATATATATATATATATATTCTTTTTCAGCTAGTTATCAAAGTATTAACTGTATTTTTAAATGTACTGTAAAACCAATTCCTCAGGTACTTGATAGATGGCACCAGGAATCAGCGTCATGTGATAACTCATCAGTGCCCCCTATTCCTGAACAAAACTGAGAAACATTAAGTTCTTGCCCCAATCTTCTCCTCGGTTCTTTTCCCAATGTAGCTGAACTCCGAACGCCAGAACGAGTTCTAGTGCCCATCGCCGATATGTGATAGCCATCTACCTTTTTTGAGGAAACTAGTAATTCAAAATACGTCAACTTGTACATAGCAGTTTTGTAGATATTTCCCCTTCATTTCTTCTTTTTATAAACGAAGCAAAACAGTTTGAAGCTTCATCATCTCTAGACACCAAAACACTAGGAGGTGTCTTGCAAGATGGATACCTTCCTACTAAATGTACGGGCGTTCAGCCCGCGATGTCCACAAATTTTATATATGCTAATGTGGACGTATTCTTCAGCAGCAAGAATATCCAGTTTCCAGCGACGATAGACCCACTACAGAGAAAATGTTTACCTCATTCACATTCACAACTACAGTTTTCTGCGACGAAGAGTTTGTCTATCTGTAAGTAAATTAGTCATCCAGAATACACCAAAAGTTTCCAATAACGACGAGTATGTCCCATCTACAAGTGAAACAGCCGTCTAGGATCATCTTCTAGTTTTTTGCGATGGCAAAAAAGTCATAAACATCAACATGCATCAATTGGTTCTTCATGTTTGTGATTATCATTTTTCCTCCACACAACCCTTCTGAGAATACCGTCAGTATGCTCATCTAAGTTATGTATAATTTTGCTCTAAGACAGGACGTCGATCCCTGAAAGAGCATTAAGTGAAAAAAAATCTAGCGTGTATTAGAGTGAGAAATTTTTGTGCTCAAAATCGGATAAATCTACGAATGCTGCATCTTTTAAATCAAGGTGTGTTAAATACATTTATTTTTTTCGGACAATCTGTCAAATATAAGTGCTATGATTTCATGTTTATGCTCGAGTAAGAATTAGATCTAAAGTCTGATTCTTCAATGACAGTTAAGAAACTAAGGGACTTAATCGTTAAAGATACGGATTATAATGACGAATTAACAAAAAAATTATTTACGAGTATAATAGAGAAACGAAAAAAGAATTAGAAGAAAAGTTGCGTCAAGAAACTCTTGCTACTGAAGAGAAACGACGTCAAGATCAATACGAAATTGAGCTAAAGCCATTAAAATTAGAAAATCATCTCAAACTATACACAAAGGTCGACGAAATCAATAATTCAAAATTACTAGGCAAGGAAATATCCAAATTTCTCCATAAATAGTAAGTTAAAGAAGATATTAGCTTATATTTAATCTTATTCGAACGTCAAGTGCAACGTTCAACTATTCCAAAAGAATAATGGGTTTCATAACTGTAGGAACTGTTTCCTTCCGAATTTTCTCAAATCGTCGCTCGTAAACCAGAGGAGATAGCAAACAATTATGACCACGAAAAAGAACTTCTGCGAAAAAAATTTAATTTAATGCCAGAAGAGTATCGCCAATTATTAACCACGCATCTGAAAGTTTATAGCCACACTTGGACCGATTTTTATCACGAACGTGCAACATATATTGACGCATGGACATCAGAGTTAAAAACGGATCTTATATGATAAAATATTTTTCTATTAACACAATTTAAATATCATATGTAGATGGATATTATTTGGTTAAGCTCTTTTGCATTACTTTTATGCTCACGTTATTTACTTATCATTTACTCGATACTATCTTGTGTTATTTGCATTTTTTATATAAGCTTATTTACGTTTTATATTGTTTTAAGTCAGTATTTATTATCATTCCTATATAATAAAGTGTTTCAAATATTAATTACATGTTTTGAAACATGTAGAATAATGAAATGTTTTGAACTTCCTTTCTCCCAATTTTTGTGTTATTTGTTATTTTGGACAAGTACGAAATGTAATTAGTGAAGGCTTGCAAATTCCATTGTAGCTGGAGATCAACTATATTTGGAAGGTTCGAACTTTGTAGGTTTTTCCAGCTAATTCTCAAAGTATTAACTGTATTTTCAAACATACGGTAAAACCCGTCCCTCAATTATTTGATAGACGGCACCAGGAATCAGCGTCATGCGATAACTCATCAACGCCCCCTACTCCTCAACAAAACTGAGAAACATTTAGTTCTCGCGCCCTCTTCTCCTCGGCTTTTCTCCCGACGTAGCTGAATGCCGAACGCCAGCGCTCATTCCACTGCCCATCACCAATATGCGATAAAGTTGGATAGCCATTTATTATTCTCGAAGGAAATAGTTATTCAAAACATGTCATCTTGTAAACAGATTTTGTAGATATTTTCTCTTCATCTCTCCTTCCAATAAAAGAAATTGAATTATTATCATCACTATTAAATGCCAACACCCCCTAGACACCGAAGCACCGGGAGGTGTTTTGCAAGACGGATTCCTTCCTAGTATATATATATATATATCAAGTGAAGTTAGATTATTTACGTGATATATGTGCAATATCAGTTTCAATATTTGTATCAGTCTTTGCTTCTTTATGTTTTCCTTTTTTCTTATGTATTATAATAAAGTCCCTTTTTATAAATATATGATTTCATATAACTCTTTTGACAATATCTACTTTAATTTCAGAATTTCTGTTGCAATTTTAAGTAAATACTATAAAAATACCTTTTAAAATAAGGATATCATTATAAAATTATACATTTCTTCATCTAATTTTGATGAAATGTTTTAAACTTAGAATGAAAAAAATTTCCTCTAAAAGCAAAATGGTTATTTCGACTTGTGTTAATGCATTTTCTTTTGATTCCTCCATTTTTAGTCTCCTCTTTCTACATCGACGAACATCAGAGAAAAGTAAAGTTTAATTCATTAATTAAAAAAAATTTAATGAAATGTTCAGAAAAGAAAAAAATGTGTTAGTCAGATTTACTTGTTAGCTTTTTCATTAAAATCTTATATCACATATTTTTTTACATAAAGTCGAATTCATACTATCAAGGATAGTTATTAAAAAAGGAGTTAAATGTGTTTGAGAATACTTTGAAATTTTATGAGACATGACGTACAAGAAATGAAATAAGATTGGTGAATTTACTGAGAACCAGTTTCGTAACTTGGAGTTTTCTATTCAAATCTTACGAATGTTTATTTATTTACTGTCACACTGATTATTTTTTACCAGGGAGAATCATATTAACCGTAAAAAATTGTATTTTATATCAAAAAATGTAAAAAAAATTCTCATTCAAAATCTTCTGGCATAAATTTAATAAAATCGTGATTAAAAGTATATAGATTATTTCTCAAAAAACATTCAAAATTATCTTTAAGTTAATATCACATCGATATTTTTTGGAAAATACTATATTAAAGAGATGTGAATTTAGTCAAAATAAATACACACACATATATATATAAACATAATTTTAAGTTTGAATTTAAAATAAGTAACACAAATATGCTTGGAAAAATAAAAATAAAGAAGATATTTCAAAAGTTAAAATTATAAAAAAAAATGTAAAATTAACAATTTCGTTATTAAAGAAAAATACATGAACCGAAACAAAAAAAGAGCCAAAAAGCTACAAACTGAGAAGTAAATGATGACACGATTAACAAATATAACTAAAAAGGAAAATGTACAAATTCAAACGAAAAAAAAAAAAAAAAAAAACAGAATCATAGTATCAAAAAATATGTAAGTTTATAAAATTGTAAAATTTTTTTGAAAGAAAAGCAAATAGAATATGATTTGATTATTGAATTGAGCTGTATTTTATATTTTAAAAAGAAAGAGTCTTTGGATTGCTAGTCTGTGTTAATCCAAAATCCTTTGCTGTCTCTATCAACAAAACATTACTTTAAAAATGGATAGAAAAAAAAAATATAAAATCTTAAAGATTCTAGGACCAATCTAAGAAACGTAAAAAAAGCAATTAAGGGATAATTGCTTACAAGCCTAAATAAACCCTTAAATATATAAAAGAAAACTTTGAAACAAATGTGTTATTAAAAATAGATCAAAAAGAAAATTGTATTTTCATGTACAAACGTTTTAAAAAATAACAAATATGGTCTACAATACACACACAAAACAGAAATGTCGTTTTGAAATTCAGTTGCAGTTATACTTAAAAAATAAAAATAAATAATTTGCATGATGAAAATCTGGGAATGATAATATTTCAAAACAAATAAAACCTTGAAAAAGAAGAAAACTGAGCAAAAATAGCAAAGAAGCTGAAAACAAAAATTTTTGTTTCAGCTATAAGTATAATTATTTCTAGCTCTTAAGATAACTTTTATAATAAACATTACAAAACATTTTTTTAGAATAACTTTTATAATAAATAAGTCAATTGTCTATTGCTAACATAAATATTATATAGAATCTTGAATATTAAAATAATATCCATAAATGTTATTAATCACAGAATAAGAACTTGCAGAATCGAAACACAATTAAAAAGAGAATGTCTACACAAACACACAAACACCACACACACACACACACACACACATATATATATATATATATATAATATATTTCCAGTAAGATGCAGTGATGGTAGGGTTGGGGTTGAATAGCAATTCAGTTTAACCCCACAATTCAGTTCCTATCCTGAATAGGTATGTTTTGTTTTCTTTGGATATTCAATTTGTATTAAATTATTTATTAATTTTAATAAAAATATTTTTTTCTTCTCTTGCAAAATATTTCAATATTATAATTGTTCGCTTTCTTTATTTTGCCTTTTAATAACTTGTACATATGTAACCTTTTCACTACCGGAGGGAAAAGAAAGAAACACTTATCTGGGCTCGCGGCTTCTTAACGCAGAGTATCACGCTGTGCCCAGACGATTTTAGATAATAAGCCAAATTAGCGAAAAAATTCTTCTAAAATTAGCTATTCATTAGAATATTTTGATTTTTACATATATTATTTAAAATGTATTAAATTTAATATATAAAAGAAAAAAAAAGATTTAATCGAAAATTGTTTGCCTTATACAAAAAAATTATTATAGTAAAAATCATATATTTTAAGAAAATACAAAATTTACTTACATTTGTTTCATAAATTTCATGGTGTAATGATGTGCTTTTACATGGAATATTAAGATATAAAAAATGAATTTTATTTTCCTGTATGATATTTTTACGAAAAAAAAAATCTTCAATGCATAATCCAACGTCACATGACTTACACACATATTTTGTCAACTTTCGACGCTTCCCACAATATTTTGAGCAAATGGCACATCTTCTTTGTCATTTTCCCCCCATTTAATGGCCATGTACAGATTTGGATTATTTTCGCTGACATCATTGTCAGATTCATTCATTAATTTTCAAATCTCAGTATCAGATGTATTCCTTCTTTTCATCATGAATGTCGCTACAAATAAAAACAGACCGAAAGAAACGAAAAGCTGAGAGCATCTGCTACTAAAGGCCCTAACCCCCACAATCAGGCATAAATTCTCATTCAAATTTCTAAGAAGCAAACAAGAAAGAAGAAAAGAAAATCGAAAGTAAGTGCACCCTGTAGATCACATTTAAAGATCCGCGTCCCAAAAAGTGATTTTAACAATTACCTCCTCCTGATGGCTAGAAGTGAAATCTGAGCTTATATCACCTAGGTCAACACTCCAACTAACCTATCTAGATAGATTTCGCGGTATTGTAACGCTATATAGTAACATTAGAAACATCAAATAAAACGTTCTCATTAAGCGTATCTCTATTGATACGTTGGTCTGCAGCAGACATTCTGGGAGCGCATCTAATATGATACGCTGGGCACAGGAAAGCAAACGCAAGCGTATCGCATGTGATACGCTGGGAGTGAACGGGATAATATATATATATATATATATATACGTAATCAGCACCCTAAATATCTCTGTAAAATACCTTTTCCCCCACACATTTATCTTCAAATGGTAGCTTATAGTGTTGTTTTCTTAAATTTGATGGTATAACCATGCAGAAAGACTATAAAAATTATTGCTTTGAATCTAATAAATGTTCCTTACAAATTGTTGTTTTATTCTTACAGAAATGCTTCTGAAATGAATTGAGAATTTAATTTTCATCAGCTAACCAATCTACATGTTTGAAACTCTATGTAAATATTGCTAATTACTCAAAACAAAATACATAAAATATTCGTTTCATACATCAAACTAAGTGGAATAAACTTTGTACCATCGCCCACACAGAGGGTTAGAGAGCAACAGATGGCAGCACTAAAATTTTCAAATCAGACCGATTTGTGAGGTTCACTTTATTTCAGTGCAATATAGCGGTCGTCGTACATAAGTTATGAAATCCCAATGAGGTAAAAATCAGATTTATTCTCCGAAAAAAGGAAATTTAAAACAAGAAAAAATGTTATACGTAAAGTTTTGCAAAGAATAGATACAGCCAATCAAGGTGCACTTTTTTTGTAATTATTTTTAAATTACTCAGTTAAATAAAATAATTTAAAGTGAACAATGAAATATACAGAAATGGATAGTAGTAAACTTTTCTGGTATTAAAATTTAAGGAAACGATAAATTATTAAATTGAATATATTTAAAATAAATGTAATTATATTAAATCCATACATAAATTATTAAATTTTACATATTTAAAATAAATGTAATTAAATTAAAACAAATCATAAATTATTGAATTGAATATATATCAGCTACATGCAATTAAAATTGAAGCAATCGAAAATTTTTAAATTGAATATGGTTAAGATAAATGTAATTAAAATTAAAACACAAGATAAAATTATTAAATCGAAGATATTTAAGATAAATGTAATTAAAATTAAAACACAAGATAAATTTATTAAATCGAAGATATTTAAGATAAATCTAATTAAAATTAAAACACAAGATAAAATTATTAAATCGAAGATATTTAAGATAAATGTAATTAAAAATGAAGCAATTGATAAAAATTGAAAAATGATCTGGTATGCCAAAACACTTCACCTAAGACAATAGCCCCTTAAATGACTAATAAAAAAATATCAATGTTGTGCGTGCTCACGAAAAGATAACAAACAAAAGCGCGGGGGAAAAAATGATTGCTCAAAACCATAACTATTGCAAAAAATATCTAACAAAGCGAAGACGGAAGGAGAGTCTTCGAAAACGTTTTACATATAACTGGCTTGAGACAGGAGATTAGGGACTGTTGTTGTTGATAGACATGAGACTTGCAAACAATAATTGGTTTATAGCGTTTGCATGATATAAAACTAGACGATAAACTGCCGACAATTGAGGTGCGACAGTAGTGGTTCATTGCCTCTAACGGTGACCTTCATCAAAATCTAATTAAAATAAGATATAAATCATTGAAGAAAGGTATTGCAAAAGATACAATACAGCATAGAGTTACCATCTTTGTAAGAAGAACAGAGACCTCAGCTTACAACCCATAAATACTTCAGAATTAGGAAGGCTGACCCTTTTTTTTTTCTTTCTTTGACATATGTGTTCATCATATATGTGAGAAGATATGTTTCGAATGCGAACAATTATAGTGGATGGCTGGATTTTGAGCTCTTACGGATCTACGCTTACGTTTAATTTTATTTATAGCAGCCTTATAATCTAATTTCAATTATTTTTTAACTATATATATTTTTGAAAAATATTTTTAAAACAATACCTGCACGGAGACCTTCAATTCAAAAAAATTGTTCATAGAGTTACCTTCTGATGGATCAGAGTTACCTTCAGAAACAAGGTAACTCAGATCCATCAGAAACTGTGAGGAAGAAAATATCTTTACAGTATATGCAATAAAAATTTTGCTTTATTTTAAATATAACCGTACATGCATTTCTGCTAAATTTGGTTTTTTAAGTTTATAATACAGTTTTATCATTAAATTATGGAAATGAATCTTAAATTAATTAATAAATCTTTGCACAAAATATAACACATTTAAATAAAATAATATACTTTTTTATGTAAGTATTTATTGTTTCTTCGGAGGAATACGAAACAACGAGTATACAAATAAGACGTTCTAGAAGGGCGATGGTATATTATATATACCGGGTCTTAAAATCTGGAAATAAATAAAAATTAATTTTACCAATTGATCGTGTGTTCTTTAACATTATTAATTCATATCAAATGAATTTTAACTAAAATTTAATGTTTTTTATACATCCGCCTCTCAAAGGGTTAAAAAGGAAATGACATTTCTTAAATAATCTCTCCTTTTCTAGATCATATTTAATTTGATGATATTTTTTTTTTCTTTTGAGAACTTCTTATTAAAAGATTCCATTTATCAAATGAAAGCAAAGTATTCCTTTTATCTCTTTTTTAAAAGCAGAAATGCACACCCTTTATCGAAGTTTTGACTGCAAACGACTAGCATTTCTCTTTCAAGAGGCAAGCAATTTTTTCGATTAAAAAAGCTATTGAGCTATGAATGAACAACAAATTGACAAAAATTTAATAAATTCGGCTTGTATCTTCCGCAGCAAAAAACAACGCAATTGAAACATCAAAGCAAATAAAGAGAGTTTCTTTAGGTTTTTTTTCCTTCAGTTTGAAGGTTTAAAAATGTTATATAAAAGATAACAGTCAAGGAGCGAGACGCTATATAATTATTTACACAAATAATAATCAGATAACTCCAATATTCATTCGAGAACGCGTATTCTGAAATTTTAAGCAGTATTTTGTAAAATTCATATTTTTCGTATGTTTTTTTCAGACATTGATGCGAAATATTATTTTAGAAATATATTGTGAAACATTTTGTTACTAATCAAAATGGACTGCACAATGAATCAACCACGATTATTGGACAGTTTTCTCCGCTCTGTACGTTCTTTCTATAAAGTATGAGATCTTTAATTTAAAATAAAGAAGTTCGTTTGTTTTTACCTAATAAAGGAATCTTTTTACTTTAGAAAGAAATGATGTAAACGAAAAGAAGATAATATTGTGTCCTTTCATTGAATTTATAAGAATCGAATCGTAATTATAGCCATTTGCACATATTTTAAATGTTTGCATTACACTTAATTGTATTCATATTGTGAAACTTTAATAAATAAGTATAAAATTTGTTTTAAACAATAATCACTTTATATACTTATAAAGACTGAAAAGCAAAATATAATATAGTAATATATTAATGAAATATAACGAAAGCTATTTCACATATGTATGATTCTTTTTTATTTTGAATATCTATTGCAAATATTCAAATTGTCAGTAACCAATGAAATAAATTATTTCCAAACAAATTATTTAAAATCTATATATGTAATGAATTTTTAAATCTAGTTTCCTGTATATCTCTGAATAACTCAGAAGATAAGAAGACTTTTCCTACACTTTTTAGAACTCTATGTTGTTTCTGATTGAGTAGCTTAAAAGTTAACACGTCTCTGTACTCTCATGTTAAAAATCAAGAAAAATTAAAATAAATTTCTAACATGACTTCCACGACAGAATGTCAATACTTCTATCATATATATTGAGTTTTATAACGTATTTGTGTGTAATATAAAAGACGTGTTTTTTCCTGTAATGATAAATTTTTGGTGATTCGTTCATTTTAATGGATTCCTTTGCATTGAAATAAATAAACATGTAAAAATTAGAGAGCTTGTAATGTATAAAGACAATTATAGTTTCTTCTACTCCTAGGCTCTATAGTATTTTTTGCAGTATTTGTTGTTTACTGCGTACTATTTTGTCTTTCGTCAAAGATGATGATATATAGTCCAAATAAACAACAAAGCAAAAAAAGACGCGTACTAAGATAATACAAATATCTTTAGAGTCACTTGATCTTTCGACTCATCAGAAATTTCAAAGGATGTTATTTAAATGGAATTTTGTGATGGATGTTATTTTAATGGATTTTGTTGAGTATTTTTACCCATATTTTATTAGTAATTCCATTGAAAATTGGTAACTTATGCAAGTTATGTTTCGTGACCAGATTACAATTCGTGTATGCCTTCTCGGAATGGAAAACAATTAGAGTTATGAATTTGCTATTTTACTTAAGAAAGTGATTTTCCGAGATCAAACTTAATATTAAAAGCATATCGTATTGGTAAAGGTACCAGTATAATAAAAAAGCACTTAATTTCTTATCTAAATGTTATTCGTTTATCACATCGATCTAAAAAGTAGAAAATACTGAAAATGAAACAATACACTTTGAGATGAATACAATATTTCTGTTATTTGAGATCAGAAGGAAAAGAAAGACAGGAAAGATGTTGAAGTATAAAAATATTTATAATCCCCTTAAGAATTCTGCTTAAATTTCCATAGTGGTTTCACTTATTTAAATTAAATCATAATATGAAATAATTTTTTAAATTTATATGTATTTCTAGATTATTAGGATATTAATAAGTATTTATACATATACAAGTGTCTTTCTAGGAAAAAATTATTTTATATAAGTAAAGGAATTTTATTTTTACTAAAATCATTATGCACGAATTAAAGCTAACATAATAGTATTGACAAAAAATATGATGTTCAAAAAAGGAATGGGTAGATAATGATATTATATGCTGACTGTACAAGAGAAAATCTTGAAACTTATTATTTTCATATGGTATTTAATTAAATTATAACAGAAATCAATTACATGAAAATGTTATGATTAAATTATTTAGCCTCGCTTAAATTGCCCCCTTCGTGTAAAGTACAATGGTGAGAAGTTCTCTACACAATAGGCATAATTCGATTGAGATATAAATTACTTTAACTGAAAATAAAGTAATTACTTAAAATGCGAGAATTTACTGTCTTGTTTGAGTGATTTTTATTGCTATTTTTGCATAACTTTAGAATATAATTTTGTGTTCTCCATTAATTTATACATATCTTTTTAAAAGTTTATTAAAGGCATATGTTAAACTGAGAATCATATGATGTAGAATTGAAATTATTTTTTTTTACTTTGTCGAGATTTTAAACATAATACTGTAAGTAACTGATACGAAAAATAGCTTTTTATTAACAATTTACATGTATGCATTTATGAAAATGCTTTCATAAATGTTTTCATAAAATTAATTTAAATGAAAAAAACGCTCCCTTCAATTTTCCTTCTAAAAATGAAATCTAAATATAAGAAAGACGCAAAAAGTTCTCATAAACAATAACTGCATTTATTTCTTAAGAAATGACTGGGAAAAAAAGTATTGTAAGAAACTTATTATTAATATTAACTCTTACACTGTTTGTATTCGTTATCATCTCAAAATATAAAGCTAATTATCGACACATTTTTTTTCAACTGACGTTTATTTTATTCAAAAATAATTTAGTGTAAATAATTACATATATATAAACTATCCAAATTTACGGTTTCGTAGATAGTGATTATTAAAGACTCAAATAAAAAACAATTTGAATTATATTTATGTATACACAATTACCGACTCTCTTTAAGTGACAGATATTCATAAGACCAATGAAAGAAAAATTATTATGATAAAATAAATTTAACAGTTGTTAAAACATAATAAAATTAGAATATCAAAGTAATTCAGAAGCAAAAGTAATATTCCATACACTATGCGACATTGAAAATGAAACACCAAGACGGAGTAACCAGAAAATGATGAGACCAGACAAATAAAGAAAACCAGCAACGAACAATGAGTGATCATTATTTCTAAAGGGTATGCGTAATACAGAGTGAGAACAGCGTCGGCTCAGTAAGTTATAAAATTACCATGGACGGCGATACACAAAACAACACATCTAGGTACAGAGTTAATAAAAGTACGGATCGCATCCTGAGGACTGGTTCTCTATTCACTGTTAACCATTTGAGGCAGTTCGTCTCCTGAACGTGTCAGTTTCTGCAAATGGCATCCAATGCCCTTCCAAATGTGTTCAATTGGTGACAGATCAGGAGAGAATGGGGTAAAGTGAATCATCTTTACACCTTGCAAAGCACGGTTTCCGATGTGATCAGAGTACGCTATTTCTTTTTCCTGCCGATACAGTTCTTTGGCAACCCCTAAAGGTATGGAAATAACACTTACTACAGCACATCCTCCATCTATTGTTGGTCCTTAATAGTACTCTGAATACAAACTAAAAGTGACCTGGAATAGTTCACTATCGTGCTAAGACCATGATACCATGTTGTCCCTCAATGGAGCATTCCACAATTGTTGCCAGATTGGATCTGTCACCACGTCTACGGCACAATCGAACGCGGCAACTATCATTGCAGTAAAAGAAGCGTGTCTCATCTGAGAACTCGATCCCGAGCGATATTGTCGTCAACAACGTTGAAGCAAAGGGCCATTGCAGACGATATTGTCAATGCTGTGGAGGCAATAGCAGAATTTTGACTAGACGCTATAAGTGCAGGACCGAACATCCAATCGATGGGAAATGGTTCTTCTCAATACGAAAATATTCAGAGTGTCTTGAACTTGTTGCAGAATAGAGGTAAAAGTGGCTTTTGAGTTCTCCACTGCTTGTCGGCAGTTTCGTCGTTCCACGCTTGCTGACTTGCCTCTGGCTACATTGGCACCCCTCAAACTTTCCAAATTTCCTAGTTCCAACCACTTTTGCCACAGTCGGGGCATAGTAGATGCATCCAAGAATGTATCAGCTGAGAATTACTGCATATGCAAACATGTTTTTCTCATTACGATCACCATGCCCCTCGAAAAATCTTTTGTCCTCAGGAAATACCTCTGTTGATAATGGCCTGGCATTAACTCCTATTCTATGCATCCTCTGAGCTAAAAACAAATTTTCTATGATGATTTTCTATGATTAAGCCTGATTCGTGAAAAAAATTCCTCTAAAATAGGCTGTTTATTAAAATATTTTGGTATTTACATATATTATTTAAAATGCAAGAAACTTAATATATACATAAGAAAAAAAAATTTAATCGAAAATTGAATGTTTTATACAAAAAAATTACGTAAAAATCATACTTTTAAGAAAATACAAAATATATTTACATATGTTACATAAATTTCATGGTATAATGATAGCCATTATATGGAACATATAGATATAATAGATAAATCTTATTTTCCTGCATAGTATATTTATAAGAAAAACAATGCATAGTAAAAAGTTACATGTATTACACATATATTTTGATTCTTCACGCAAGATTTTGAGCAAACAGGACATCTTAGTCCTTTTTTTTTTTACTTTAATGTCTATGTACAAATTTTAATTATTTTCACTAACATAACTGTCAGATCATTCATAATTTCGAAAATCTCAGTATCAGATAAATACTTTCTTTTCGTCATGACTGTCGCTAAAAATAAAACCGACCCAATGAAACGAACAGCTGAGAACATCTGATACCAAAAGCCCTAACCCTCATAAAGAGTCATAAATTCTCCTTTGAACTTCTAAAAGCAAGCAAGAAAGAAAAAAAGCAAACCGAAAGCAACTACACCCTGTAAATCATGTCATTATATTTAAAGGTTTGTGCTACAGCACGTGCTTTTAACAATGTTTCCCCTTCCCTGGTAGCCAGAAGTGAAATCCAACCCCATATCACCAAGATCAACACTTCACATAACCTATCTATATAGATTTCGCAGTAATGTAACGCCATATAGTAGCATTAAAAATCAAATAAAACGTTCTCATCGAGCGTATCTCTATTGATACGCTGGGCTGTAGAAGACACTCACGGAGCGTATCGCCCGTGATACGCTGGGCATAAAACAACCAACACGAGCGTATCGCCTGTGATATGCTGGGAGCAAACGGTTTAAGTCCCTGGGAATTTTGTTACCAGTTGTAGGTATTATTACTGCAAATTCCTTAGCAAATATTTTTAAAACAATGATGCTTTTTATAACTTCAAATTATGAAAATAGAAATATTCCTAAAAAATAGTTTATATTCATTAAAAAAATGGAATTCGTCTTTCTAACAAAAATTCCCACATATGTTCATAGTTCCGAAATGTTATGGGGATGCTATTATATTCAGAATAATAACAAATGATTTTCATACATGTATCCCTAACTTTGAAATCTAGTAATAATTTTGTAGAAATAACTTTGAAAACTAGATTTGATAAATACTTTAGAAGGTATTAGAGAAGCATGATTTATTAAAAATAGTAAAAATAAGTAATTAATTCCTTAGACAATACCCAAATTCATTCAGTATGTTACTATGGTTTTTAGGATGCTTTTAATTTAGTACATAAGAAGATATAGTTAGACTTATTTTAATTTTTCGTGATAATTTCAACTGACTACAAACAAACCTTAACAAATTCGACAGCCTTATTCAAGTAATCTTCCAAGAAAGTTCTTATTTCTAATTAAAAAAAAACTATACAAACAAAACAGAGGATTATCGCAAGACGGACCAGTTAGCACTAATCAAGCCCTCAGTAACTTAAATGCCCTCAGATTAAAAGTTTTCATGCTTAATGTAATCATTGCTGATAATCACATTATATTGGCAATATCACAAATACTTGGAGGTTCTGATTTGACTGGAATCTTGAAATTTGCACTGTATACCATTATGACTTGCTCAAATATATGTCATTAAATAAATTAATTTTTATCCATTAAAATTAGAATTTGATACTTAGTTTAAACATTAAATATCCGCGCTGGCGTATATAATACGCCATCTATAGTAAATAGAACATAATTTATCTTAAAATGCCCCCTTACCACACTGCAGCCTATCTATCCGAACACTGAAATGTTTTCGATACGTACCATCATTCCTTGCAACACACGCATTCAAAAGTTGATTACCACTGGAAAATTTTCGTGAGGTTTCGAATGGTGAGCAAATGCGCACGCAACACGTGTAATTAAGTGAGTACATTTCGATAGCCTAAAATAAGTTATTTGTTTGAGCAAAATAAATTCTTACAAAATTTTAAGTTCATAGCAGTATTTCGAAAAATCTTTTTAAATAAAATAATACATTTTTATTTAATTACTTTTTTTATGAGATTCGAGTACGGTTCAAACCATATGTAACGAATCTGACGCAAATTGTAGGACTAATGATAAAAATAAAAAAGCAATGACTATCAGAATTTTTATTTCGCAAAAACTCAGATGCCAATTCGTAAGTCTTTGGATTCCGAAAAGAAATTACTATTGTGTCATATGTGAAAAAAACAATAAATTAGTAAGCAGCTACACTTCTTTCTAAAAAGAACAATATATCTGCTATTAGTCATGAGACTAAAAAAAACTAAAAATGGGTTAGATTCTGTAGATACGCATCAGTACGCATGCGTGCAGTACGGTGGAGAACGATCCGGGCGTGAATCATTTTCAAAGTCTTCTGGACGATCTTAAAACATGTAAATCACTCAAAAACACGTAAACGTGATAAAGGTTCATTGTCATACACTTCTTTTAGTAAATTGTAAATTTCAGAAGCGGAATTTCCGAGTTTGATAAGTGATTTCATAACAATTTGTTGCTCACTAATCATTTTTCCTGCGAAACAAAAAAAATAACTCTAACGCGAACGAATGTTATGGGTATATGGATTTGTTTACAGAAGCGAATGGCACTGTATGCAAAAGAGAATGCTTCATTCTAAACAGATGTCGTTTGCTCGTTTTTAGTACGTGCGTACTTCTGTAGCAGCATTAAGCTAGTTATTTAATAGCTACACCTCGTATTAAGGGCAGTCACGTTCTTTCCTCAAAATATTTTTTAACTAATACTACGTTCTATTTATGTATATATATATATTATCATTATTATTATTATTATTATTACGAGACATTTAACTTTTAAAATGATTTACTTGAAAGGTTTCAATATTTCCTCAATTATCCTTTACAAATCGCATTTAGAAAGAAAACAACAATAGCATAAATTTTAAGAATTCCCTAATCCCTAATATGCATTCAAAATATTTCAAATAGCTTACTATTATTAATTTTATATGTATCATTTAAGTTATCAGTTTATACAACCACGTCTTCATCTTATCTGCAAAAGAATTTCTTAATAATTCTTTGAAATGCATTTCTCATTCAGCATCATTAGTTACCATGTTGTTTCATAGAGAGTTACATTTATTAGCTGATATTTATCATTTAGATATTCAAGCAATCTAAAATATTGCGTATTATTAAACTCATTTAAATCTTCTTCAGTAATTAGGATAATCAATCAACTATTATTTACGTAAATTACATTTCCAAGTTTAGATTATTTGGCATACTATGTCTTGACATTTAATAAAAGAATCTGCTGGAGAATTCAAATATTTGTTTACGAGACACCTAGAGTAATATACAGCTGGTGATAGAAGCCTCCATTTCTGCAGTGTTAATTATATTTAGTTTAATTTATATATGACATAGTTTCACAGAGTTTATTGAAAATCACAGGATAAAATCTGTGTATCAGCTTCAAACATTTTATGATTATTCAGTCCTTTTGGCTTTAAATCGTGAATTAAAAAATATCAAAAATTCCTTTTTTCTGATATATCTTTCAGATTATAAATACTCGATACTTCAAAAGCAATTAGTGATAGTAAAATTCATGTCATAAAATATTTGTAAGATATATTCTTTCGTTACTATTCAAAACTAATAATTTTAGTTGTATGAGAGGGGATTTAGAACCGTAATAAAATTAATAAAGACATTCACATGATATTCTAACAAAACCAATGTATTGCTATTTCTATTAGTGGAATATAAAAGTAAAAAATTTAAAACGAATATTTGACGTAAAAACAATTTTTCATAGCAATCAATAAAAAGAACAATTACTTCATATTTCTTTTAAATCATAGAATGCAAATAACAATAGAAATATACAGTTAAAACTTTTATTTTCAATCACAGGTGTTTTCTTATAAATATGTTTTCATACTTTCAGTTTAATGCCTCCAACAAAATATCTACCACTATGAAATATTTAAACATATTTCTTTTGTTTTTTACAACGTTTTTCTGAATTTCTCTTGGTGTGTGTGTGTGTGTGTGTGTGTGTGTGTGTGTGTGTGTGTGTGTGTGTGTGTGTGTGTGTGTGTGTGTGTCATCAAATTTCGATCGTTAATTTAACCAACTTCTCATCAAGCCAGAGCTTTGAAATTTTGGGAATTGTTCGTACTTCTAACAAGCAAATTTGATTGCAGGCAAGTTTAACTAATATTTCGCTTTTAGGATTGAGGAAAATTTCTTCCCTCTGGGAGTAACGGGCACTCCCACGCAGCATGGGGTATCGTAAACCTTTTAGCTCACAAAGGGAGATACTATCTCCCCTTACTATCATTCCGAGAGTAAGAGTTGCTGACCTTCAGTCAGTAATCATCTGCAAGAAAGAAAGTGTCCAATATTTGGCGCCATGTCTTATCAAAATAATTTTTTCTGAATTTGGTTCCATTATTTTTCAATAGAATGACTTAAAACTTTTAAATGCATGTTTTGTATGAATATTATGAATTTTTTTTAATACCTCACCAATGCTCTCTTTTAGTAAATTTTAAGTTAAAAATAACTAACAGTTTTAACTAATATTTCAATAATTTTCTCTAATAAACTTTGCCACCATATAAAAACGTTGTTTTTAAAAACGTTGGGTTTTATATCGAATTATATGTATTTCTTTACAAAGAATTATTTGATATGTAATGGATATTTCAGCTACTAAATGTAATCGTAATTCATTATTTTAAATTATGTCCTTTTCAAACAAAAACATCCATATATGATTCCATTTTCAAAGGGGAAAGTTAAAGATTTAAAAAAAGCATGAAGTAATTCCTATACAAAAAAAGAAGTGATTGATGAAACGATTTTCACGAAGCAGTTTGTTTATCGTAATTTACATGGTGAAATCGTCAATGAAGAATGCTTCGTGAATTAATTTTAGCCGATGTACTTAGTGGAATTGAAAACAAATGAATATCAGACAAGAGAAAAGGAAGAAAAATGTCCATGGAGCGAAATAAAAAAAAAATCTTTAAATAAACGTACAACAAAGATGATAAAACGTAAAACATAATTTCCAAATAAAAAATTTCTAGTACATCTAAAGAAATGCCATGCAATTCAGAATCAAAACAATATCTTAATGATACTGGTTTTTAAGCACTCAATATTAAGAGCACACTGTATTAAATAGGGCATTTTATTTTTGCCCAAAAATATTTTTGCCTCTATCACACGATTAAGAACTTGGTACAAAATTAAATATTTTTAAAAGTTTATTTAAATTAAAATATGTTTAGCTCAGTGAGAAATCAAAGCAAGAAATATGAACTAAATATAAAGTTAACATCATTGTTTTATTTTATACTATTTTGCTGTAAAATGTAAGATTTCTCTGAAATTTTCTTGTTGCATTCTGATTCAAATGAAAAAAGAGTATTATTTTGCCATAATCTAATAAATCATGAAAATTGAAAGTGCAATATATTTCGCGTTAATTATACAAAATGAGAAACTTTTGATGAAATTTATGAAAGTCTATGATGAACATCAAGCTCATATATTTATTCATTCATATAGATCCATGGGAAGCTAAAACGTAGAAAGAAATTTAATCACTATAAATTATTTTAATCTTTCACTATACATTTTCACTTTTTTTTTACTTTTTGATTTAGGAAAGGTAACTATTCAGATTAAATAGAAAAAAAAAAAGATGTTTAAAACAAAATCAGAAGTTAGAGTCGTCAGGTACATAACTAAAAATTGGAAATGCCTTTGGCATATACTTTC
>BMAW01046038.1:121792-142923 GCA_019974015.1 Nephila pilipes
ATATATATATATATATATATATATATATATATATATAAATTGTTTTGAATATGAGTTTGGTTCTTTCAAAAATAATTAAATCTTTCTTAGACATTCGGTCTTTTTCAGACTATAATGAGTTTTTCAATGCAACATTTGTGAGCCTCTTTCCATAAAGTTAAGTTACAAATGTATTATTTCAAAAAACACAATAATGGTCACTAAATTGCAGTATTTTAAGACAGTAAAATCATTTTCACAAAATACTCTTATCACATTGAATAAGTACTTTCTTAAATAAAATAGTATGTCATTATTCTTCGTACTCCTCGAAAGTCGTTTTGCAAAATAATAATTTTTTGTGAAACATTTTTGAAAAAAATAATTTTTTCATAATATCATTACTTAATAAATATTTCATTGCGAAAATAATGGGAGAAAGTTTTATATTTAATAATGAAAGTATATAAAGGAATTAAAAACATTATAAAAATCTAATAAACCCATACTGAGAATTCTTTTTATATTATTTTATACTTTTTTTTTCCAAAAGAAATATACATAGAGAAATTCTTTAAGCCTACCACAATATCTGTGGGGAAGGCTGAAGTAAATAGTTTCACAAAATAAAATGATACTGTCCCTTAACATATATTATGCTAGTATTCCAATACAGAATTATCAAGTAAATGTTAAAACTCTCGTGTATGTGAATGCATAAATTAGATTTTATCTTTATATACATAACTATATAAAAGTTTTAACCAGGTATTTATGCAAATGGAATACTTCAAGGGCGTGACACTACAGTGTGTATATATATAGACAAATACTAATGACAATAAAATGCGAACTTCTCTTTATTGTCGTGATAGTAATTTATTGGCTGCTGAATGTAATGACGTTTGCTTACGTTGTTGTATAAACTCGACATTAATGTAGTGATAAACAAATTAAGTGATATCGATTAACACTTTCGCATTTTACGTAAAAAAGACAGTATTGATTAATTATTTTGTTCATATATATATATATATATATATATATATATATATATATATATATATATATATATACATATACATATATATATTGGACGTGAACGGCAAATATTGGCCAAGAGCGTCGTTGCATTACTGAAGTTGTCAGATTATTGAAAATTTTCACTCTTAATAATGCATTTCAACAGCAATATCTATGTATTAGTCTATAACATGTAAAAATGTATGCACAAATAAAGAAATAAAGTGTAAAAACAAATCTAACTGGCCTGAAATTCATCTTTATTAGTAATGTCTATTAAGAAAAATCTGGCGGATTCTTAAAAACCTTACTTAGAAAAAGGTGTATGTGTACTACGTACTCTTAAAAATAAGAAATAAACAAATAAATAAAGGGCGAAATTCATCTTAAATAAATTAGCATATTTAAAATTTTTGATTGATTTGATTTTTTTTTTGTTTTGTTTTGTTTTTTTAACAAAAGAAAAATTTTAACCTATCGCAGTTCTTCTTAATGCAGTGTACTGCAGCTTTATCTTATTTTAGCAAACTTAAAAGAAACTTAATCTTACGTTTGCTTATGTATAGAAACATGTTGCTTCTTAATGTTAGTGACATACGTCACTTTATATTATGTCATTAATAATAATGTTAGTGACATTAACTGAATGACCTTGATATATAAATGTTAGTGGTATACTTACCTTTATGACCTTGAAATATTTCGTTAAACGTAAGAATACATAATAAGTTATTGAAACTATCTCTTTAACATGAAATACTTTCTGTACAATGTAGACTTAATGATGGTTGATACCATATGTATGGATGCTTTTAATTAAAAAATTTATAAGAAATTATAATTTTTCAAGAGCAACATTGATTTCAGAATACTTTTGAGAAAAAATTTAATTTTAATTTATATCGAGAAAAATCATATTCCAATTTAAAGTGCAATGCTTTGGAAATTATTCAAAAATCTATTTGTAATAATTTCTAGCTTTGAAAAATCTTTTATTAAGTTATTTTTTTTAGTTTCAAAGTAATTTTAAAATAGTTGTTATGTTATAGTATTCATCGTAACAAGAACTTCTGTATCAAAATTTTCTGTTTATAAATTTTCATTTTTGTTTACATATCTAGAGGCATTTATATACAGGTAAAATATAATCATGAAAGTATTATTTTTTCGAAAAGGATTCATTGAAATTATTATTATATTATTTTTATTCCAATTATTCCTTCATTAGATTTCAAAAATATAAAAAAACATAATATCTCTAGAAATGTGACTTTGTTTCAAATGATAAAATGTCTTAAAAGATAACGACTGTTTTCGTATCATTTTGAATGTTTAAAAAAATATTTTTAACCATATTTACAGACTTTACTTCCTTCAAATGGATGGTTTTACAAACAACTAAATAACACAGCACTTTAATGAATCAAAAAGTTATATTTTAAATCAGAAAAATAAAATTATATTTTAATGTACATCAATAAATGATGAAATACTGGAAATAACATCAAGTATACTCATATATTTGTGCAAGGTTCTGTCCTTCATTTTCATTTAACATTTTCAGTAAGCAAGAAATATTAATACATGATATTGTGAATGATCACAAATTAAAGATAGATGTTCAATTTATTTTTTCCGGCAAACCTTTATTTAGAAATATTTTAAACATTTAGAACCATAACTATCAGCATAAATCCATCGTGCAATTAATTTCATTCATTATTATTAATTTAATAAACATATTTTTTTTTCATTTCTCCTACGTTATATTTGGCTATTGTTATCAATTAAATAAGATAATATAGTCTCCAAATTTATTTTCAAATTAAGTCTAATTTTAAAAAGGGGAATATTTCTACTTACTACCATAAAATGGCTTACTAAAACTGATTCGATAATGATAAAAACGATCTCATCAGGTGCGATTTTGTATATTCGCTATCTATCAGGATTAATTTTATTCACTAATTTAAGCAAATAATATAAAACAAATTTTAATTGAAATATTTCATAAGTAAACAGTTTATTATCAACTTCCATTCATACTTATAAAATGTTGTCAGAGCATAGGTCTCCTATCTCCCACCCGAAACATCCAATATTTAACTTGTCCAGAGAGACTAAGATCTCCAATTAGGATTAGGAGGTATCAAGCCGGTCTCCCACGACATGCAATGGTCCCTCCTCATTGATTAACGTTCGCAGAGAGTAATCTTTGTAACAAGCTATTTGACATAGCAAGATGGCAATAATCGGTCACAATCACCGATTAAACTGCGAAGAGACCCTACAGACAGAAAGGTAACAGGCCACCTGCTGTCTTCTCCACTGAGCTTATAGCTAATTGTGTAATATAAGCACTCGAATACTCGTTTCATAATCCACATTCACTGCTCAGACTGAGACAGAAATATATATAATAGACTACACAAATGATCCCTTTTGATACAAATGGGATATAACTAAAGGCATTTCCTTGTTCATCAAAAGAGAATGCTAGATATTTAAAATAATTACAAATCAAAATCGTTTCGGTTAATAAAAGAAAGTGAAAAATAGTGCATTCAAAAAAATAATGAATATAATTTTAAAAATTGCAAAATACTTTAAGCAGATTATAAATATGACGCACTTTTTAGGCAGATAGAAATCAAGCTCCATAGTTGCACAATTTGCAACACAAAATATTTAATAAAGACTCTTTTCTTTCTGTTTTGATATGTTTAATGTTTTCAAAATTTAATTTCTGATATATTCAAAAAGTACTGTAAAAAACAAATTTTATTCAATTTTTAATATATATATATATATATATATATATATATATATATATATATATATATGTGTATATATATATATATATAATTAGATAATCAATAATTATTCTAGTTTTACAACAAGTTCTCTCTTCTTTGTCTCAGGACAACAGTAATGCTATAATTTAAGATTATTAGCTAAAAGTTATTTCTAAGAAGAGTAATGAAAACAATGGTAACAAATTAGAAGTGGCAAAAGAGGTTTATTGTTAAAAGTGTAAAAAGTTGTTTAGTGATAAGATAAAGCTATAAGTATAAAGAAAAGGGTTTTTTTGTTTTTTTTTACTTCCTGATTTAGCAGCGGGATATTGATCAACGAAGACTGCAAACTAATGGAAAAAATATAGAAAGATTTGCTTCTTGGGATATCAACCTACTAAGACTATCATTAAGACAAAAAATGCATGTTAAGTGTGATATCAACCTATCAGGACTGCGAAAGAGACTGAAAACTGCATATTGTGAAATATTCTACCTTGGACTCAGTAGTGGACAGAAATTGAAGGTAAATAATTTTCGTTTTTCCTTATGTGATGAGAAGTTATTAGTTAAAGAAATTATTCGTTTTGAATTACAAAGTTTAGTAAGAAAGCATTAAATATGTCATTCCTTTCAAAGGTAATGAAATGTGATATAATAAAATTGGCCGAGAAATTTGGTGAAAATATTTCTTTTGACGTAGTAAAGGAAAAAATATGAGCAAGTGTAATTTATTATGAGTATTGAAAAAAAAGATTACGAGAAAAGATATCTCGAGAGGATAATTGAATACAGGATTGAAAGGGAACAAAGAGAAGAAAGAGAAAGTTAATGACGAGAAGAAAGGGATAAGCACAATGGATAAAATGAATGGAAAAGTTAGAGAATTTAAGACGAAAGCTCCGAGGAGGAGTGGAATGTATTTCTTGTAAGAATTCCGTTTATGTCACTAGAGATTGTCCCCTTTTATGCATGTTATGTGGAAAGTCAAGACACACAGCTTAAAATATTTCACAAAAAATGAAAGTGAGACCAAAATGATTATTTTTAATGTTTGTGAACAAGAATCATCCACAACTAATATGTACATGAAATCTGCATTCATAAATAACCATAGGGTCACTTTTCTACTGGAAATGAGGTCTTCAAGTTGTTTAATTCAAGAATCAGTAGCACAAAACTTAGGACTAAACATTTTACCTTATAAAAAAGATCTCTATTTATTTAGAATTCAGCTATACCCAATCACTTAAAGTTTACGGGGGACTTTAGTAGATCTTATGATCGAAGATGTTTCAGGGAATAATATTCATGATTTAATCATCCCAGACTCAACACAAATAGTTGATTTATTCTTTGGTCGTCTGTTTTAAAACCTATCCCACATTGCTTATACAAAGACCAGTGAAGATCTACACGATGGATATATGAGGGATTGCCCCTGTTTAAATTTAAATTACAATTATGTTACGCCTTGTATTGAATCGAAAGCAATTGAAACTACTCCAAAAGAACTTATCTAGGTTAAGAAGTAAATAAGAAAAAAATATCTAAAATACAAAAAGTAAATAAAAAAACTATCTCAAGTTATAAGAAAGCGAACATCATGTTATTTTTGAAGAAAACGAAGGAAGGTAAATAGTTGAGGAAAAAATATATCAGGTTCAACAGGAAGAGCATAAATCTAAATTGAAGAAGAAAGATCAGATGTTAGCTAGAATTCAGGAAAAAAATGAAAAGTGGACGTAGCCACATGGGAACAAAATGCAATTAACAGAGGGAAAGAAGAAGCATTATCAGTATTATAGTTAGATGCATCTTAATGGCATGGCAAAGGAAAATTCTAATTTGTTAAATCAGTTAGATAAATGGCGGAATGAAGCCTGTACATTTCGAGAAAAATAAATAAAATGTAATGATTGAAAAACAAAAGGAAGAACAAAAGACGAAATTGTTGGAGATACGACGTGAGGAACATTGAGAAAAGAGAAGGGTAATATGAATAAAATGGATGATTTTGAAGAGAAGTAAAAAAGAAAAGAGAAATATAGAAAGCAAATAAAAAGATAAGAAGAAATGATCTTGAAAGATGTCAAGCAGAATTGAAGCATTTAGAAGAACAAAAGTTAACAGAAGTTCAGAAAGCCAACAAGAAAAATTTAAAGGATGTTAAAGGAACATTTTTTTTTAATTAAAAGCAATTAATATCAAATTTCAATATTGGATTATCCATACTTTTTCTTATCAGTATATGTAAAGAAAACACATTTACTAACATAAGTAACTATGTATGAGCAATTAAAAATCCATTGCTCTATAAGCATTTATAAATTATGTATTTGGCTTAAGGTTCATCTTGCATAAACTCTACTGCATTTACAACTTTCAAAATTTGCAGAGTATTAAAACACACGTTATTCTGTACATTAAATTTTAAGAAAATTTTAAAAAATAAATTTCATAATATTTAAATTTTTCTTAAAATCTTGTAATTCCAATTTCCCATAATTTTTATGAAAATACATTCTATAACAAAAAAAAGATGTACAAAGAAGTATTTATCCAATGGAGACAAAAATTGGCGGATAGCAAAATTATGTACAGAATAGAAAAAGATTAAAATTTCAGAAAAATTAAATGATTTATTTAGTTAAAAAATAAAGAGCTCAATAATGTGTTGACCCACCTCTACCCTGGATGCAAGCTGCCACACGACTTCGCATAGAGTAATAAAGCTTCCTGACGGTGTCCTGCGAAATTTCTTGCCACATTTGCTCAAATAGTCGGGCTAGGTCATCAACATTCCCTGATAGATGTTGTCACCTTCCCATCATATCCAAGACATTCTTAATTAAAGAGAGAACTGGCTGGTCAAAAAAGCGTTTAACAGCCTGTAAGACAGTTCATAGCAACACGTGTCGTATGTGATTTGACATTATTTTGCTGAAAAATAAGGCCAGGGTAATGCGAAAGGAACGGTAGCAAAAAAAGTCTCAGATTGTCGTCGACGCACCGCTATGCTGTAAATTTGCCTCTAATGACGACGAAAGGAGTTCGGCTATCAACGGAAATGGCACCCTTAACCATAACTCTTGGTTAAGGGCAGGAGTGGCATGCAAAAGTGAAAGTAGGATAGACACATCGCCCTGGGCAGCTCTAGACACGTCTTCGATGATCATCAGGACATAGTCGTAAGCGGGATTCGTCGCTAAACACTATACGTACCCAGTCAGCATCATTCCAACGAGTCAAGCACCTCTGTAATCTGGTTCTAAAGTGTGCAGGCGTGAGGGGCAGGTGGCGAAGCGGTCGGTACGGGCATAGATTTCGCTCTCTCAGCCATCTGTTAATGGTCATAGCGGACCCTCGTGTGCGGGTCGCACGTCTGATGGTTGATAACTATGAATCAGGTGCTGTGACAGCTGATTTGATAATCACTCTGTCTTCCTCATTTTCTATGGCTCTAGGTCAACCACTACCATCATAACGCTGGAATCTGCCATTGTATACCCATTCTCTCCAACATCTTCTAATCGCTACATCGCTTCGACCCATATGACGAACGATTCTCCGATTTTCCCAACCTGCCACTTTCAATCCAATGAAACGACCTCTTGCAAACTCTTACAGTTGCTCGTAATGAGCTCGAGTCCTATAGTGATTCATTTTTTCAGTCGTTGAAAGGTAACCAAAATAGCAATGCAACAGAAAATTTGACTATCAGATTGAGAATCGTATTTTATATACACTTGCTGAATGCGCAGTTTCGATGCGCTGTAGCTCCCGTATTCGTTCGTTCTACGCCAAATCTTAATCATTTGCATGTTTGGTCCAAATGTCCTTGCTGACGAACTTCCATTGCAATCGATCAACTATTTCTTGGAGCGCCGTGTTTATATATATATATATATATATATATATATATATATATACAGAGAGAGAGAGAAAGAGAGAGAGTATTTCGCTATATCTATTTACTAGAAATGAGTTATATTTACCATGTAGAAAATACATTCATTTAATAATGATTAAATTATCAGCTTTATGGATGGCGAAGAACTTCAGAAAAATGAACCAGAATCTTAAGAAATATACTTTGTGAGAAAAACTTATTTAAAACATTTTTTCATTATAATTTAATATATAATAATTTTAATGCAATCTAATATAATTAATTGAACGAATTTATATCATTTTATCAATAATTTATTTTCGAATTTTAAATTTTAAATTATTCAGAAGTAATTCAAATTACTTGAAGTAACTCTTTTTAGAAGCAAGTTGAATTTATATATATAGTATATGGTGAGAAACACAAATTCAGGAAGTAAATGTTTCTGTAAGTAAGTTTTACTCAACAATAAAAATTTACTATCCCCACACCATGTATCCACCCTAGAATGGCATAATCTATGCTGTAGATAAGCATCCGTTGATAGTTCATGAAAATAAATTTACCATGCAACTCTAACTTTATAAGGTATGGAACATTTTATGTGTGGTCGAATGGCCAAATCATAGAATCTATACAAAAGCAAAATTTCTTTATTTTTTAGTCTTCTCCTCCCAAGCATCTGCTTTTGTCAACAAGCGCATGTCACGCACGTTTGCTTACTATTTTAATATTCAATTTTAGAACATTATATTTATCCAATTCTTATAACAGATACACCTGTTGATTCAGAAATATGCCTTCTATTTTTTAACCTCAAAATAGAAAAAAATTCAAAATTTGAAGCATTTAATATCTCAACTACCGTAAGACATTTTACACTAAGAGCTTCATAATTTTCGCTTCTCAACCCAGCATAGTTTCTATGACGTCGTTTCTTGGTTTCTCCAATTTTGCTTGCATTTGTGCAAGAAAATAATGATATAATTCTTCATTAGTAAGTACAGAATTAACTTTCTCTCTCTCTCTCTCTCACACACACACACACAGATATATATATATACATATATAATGCAATATATATGTATATATATATATATATACACACACACACACACACACATATATATATATATATATATATACATATATATACACATATATAATGCAATATATATGTACATATATATATATAAACTTCAGCAAAAAATGCAGTTTTTACATACAACTATGAAATTGTTGAAAAGGGCTTATTGCATACGAGTATAGTGAAAATGCAGCTATGTAGAACAGTAGAAAGATTATTAATATGCAGATATTATCCCTATGATATCATAGTTCCTGTCACGGAAGAAAACACATGGAATGGCAAACAACTTAAACTCAACTTCAAGCAACTTAAAAAAAGGAAGAAAGACATTTACAGACATTCCCTGTAGGAGAACGTGAAATCCTAGGTTCATAATGGTTACAAGAAACCGTCAAGATATTCTTGTATATGGTAGAAGTATCAGCAAGTTTGGAGAGTGGCGTTGTGTGATGAGTGTTCGGAAAGGGTTAAGAAATGACAAAAGTGCAGATTAAAGAGCTTGGAAGGAATTCCGAATGACAGGTATAGTTGTAGCTAAAGTTGGCCTAGGTAAACATCAGAGGTTGATGACCATTTTATTGTTGTAAAAGCACCAAAAATACTAAGACTCTAACCAGACATCGGCACCATTTCTCAACAGCATTGTACAGCAATAAGATGACAGGTATCATGGTTTACTGTGGACAGATCTCAGCATAAAAATGACATATTTGCCCGTTGTCCTGAACAAGGCATAACATCAACAACAATCGATCTGCGGCAACATCTACAGTAATGTCGAGAACCCAAAGGTTCTATATCTCATAAATAGAGTCACATTCTGTAAATAACGAGGAAAAACCAGACGTTCCTTCTGAAATAAGCTCGAAACCCAAAAATACCACCCATTATGAAGAGAATCAAGAATTTTTACAAAATTTGTAATGAAAATTTCCCAGAAGTCAAAACAAGCAGGCGAAAAATTGATGAGGAGTACAGAAAAACCAATTTTTTTTTATTTAAAAAGTATAAAGTTGAGTAATATATCATGACTCTAAAATTGGACTGATAAATTAAGGCTGCTTTTCAGAGAATACCAATGCATACCCTTACTGAATACATACCCCAAGAATTCACCAACCTTGGTTTTGTAGATGAAGTAGTTACCCAACTCACAACTCACACAGTTAAATACAAAACTACCTTTACCAACATTCTAAATAGAAATTAAACGTACCCATAACTTTCAAGATATTTATAAAATTAACAAACTATTATACATGTCAATTAAAGTTGGATCTGGAAATGAAAAAATGTGTCATAAGTCAGTGTTGATTACTGTCAACATTTTTGCTATAATTGTGAAAACTGCTATGCAAAATAAGAAAAAAAATAAAGATTGCAAGGTAGAAAGAATGAAGGAAAAATATGTATAAAGTATAAGGCTCTTGGACGTGCAGCATCAAGGAGTGGCACGCCAAATATCCCAAACTGAAAAAAGAAAACCAAATGTATCTCGGCAAAGAACAATACCACCTCCAAAAAATACAACAATCTCGAATCTCCAATCTCAACATAAAGCCTTCTCCTCTCACTCACAAGCCGCTTATACGAGAACTAATCCCCACCCCTCGTGTCGAATGATACTTTTGAATTCAAAGAATTCTTTGTGCCCTTTTAACAATATTAATGCATATCAGATGAATTTTTGAAAATTTTAATGTTTTTCATATACCGCTCCTCAAAGGGTTCACGAGTAAAACGAATTGCCAAACGATGCTTGAAAGAAAATAATAAGATCAGATAAATCATCATTTACAATACCGAACATAATTGCTTCCAAAGAACATCTGCACAGGCATATCATCCAGCCTGCCTTTTTCCAACTGCATAAGCAGCCCTGTTATGATATGAGCAGTGGTATTGTAGTTTTCTATAGGCCGTATTATAATCCTAGAAAAGTAGGGAAATGCAATGAAATATATGAAAATTTCAGCCAACCAAGTAAAACAAATCCGGGATGGTAATTATCTAATCCCCACAGTTAGACCAATCCAGTTATGGTTTGCAGAATATAAAGCCATCTATATCCTCTTATCGTCACAGTCTTCGGACCTCAATATTATTCAACATAACTGGTCAACTTTAAAATGAAGAATCCGTAACCATTCTCCTATATTATCCAACTTCTTTGAACATCCCGATTTCTTCATGAAAAAATTAATATTTCTTATACACATCATGCCGAATTTGTAGAATACTGTTCCTAGACGTTGTCAGGTCGTTATGCATGTCAAGTGTGGCTCTACGTCTTCTTAATAAAGGTTTTCATATCATTTTGCGGAGTTTCTATTAATTTGATATACATCTGTTTATACCTACACTTGCACACATGCACTTATATATATATATATGTGTGTGTGTGTGTGTGTGTGTGTGTGTGTGTGTGTGTGTGTGTGTGTGTGAGAGAGAGAGAGAGAGAGAGAGAGAGTGCATGCTTGTATGTGCGTGTGTGATTAAATAATATCTGATACTGCTGCAGAAAATCTACCCATGCGCTGAACACCAGCGACCGACAGCTGTTTATCTTCTCTATCGAATGCAGTGCATTACGCTACTGTAAGCAAATCAGTATAGACGCAGTCTCCGCTCGCATTAGAGTTATATATATATCTATATATATATATATTTGCTTTGCCAATAAACTGAAAAGTGTAACAATAGAGAAACGAATTGTGAAATTTCGCAGAAAACTTCAAAAAATCGCCTCTAAAAGTTATAATATTTTGAACAAAATGTATGGCAATGAATGCTTATCACGTGCACTTGTATTTCAGTATTTTTAGCGTTTTCCAGATGGCCGAGAAAACAGTAAAGGTGATTCACGATCGAGTCACCCTTCCACGTCGAAAATGGTTGAAAATATTGAAAAATTGGTACTCTGGTTCGATCATACCGTCAGTTAAGTATTCATGGGAATTTTGAGATTGTAGGAATTGACAAATATTCCTTACGGCAAATTTTGCATTACAATTTTAACATACAAATAGTGTGTGCCAAAGTGATACCTAAAAGACCCACGTTCGAACAACAAGAAACTCTCAAAAATGTTTGTACTGACATCTTAAATGCTGTTGAAAATGACCTGGAAGATAAAAGCGTATGAGGAATCGTGATTTTTTACTTATGATCCGGAATCAAAGTACCAATCCATGCACTGTAAGAGCCCATCTTCAACGAGTGCTGAAAAATCTTGAATGAGCAAATTAAAATTCAAAATAATGTTGATTGTTTTCTTTTATTTTCATTCATGATGTTGTGTACCTTCACTAGGTTCCTGAAGGTCAAACTATTAATCAGCAATACTAATTTCGCGCTTTTTGTGAACACTGTGAAAGAACAAGGAAAAAACTACCTGAATTGTGAAAGGCAAAATCATTCTGCATTGTGTGTCACGAGGTTTCTAGCCATATATACCAACCCTGTATTAGCCCGTCCGCCATATTCATCAGCTATTGAAACATAAATCTTCATTTTCTAATCTGCGCTAAAAAATAAAAAGGTTTATGTCCGTTGTAGCTGTGAAAGACCAAGTAGCACGCATCCTGAAGGAGCTAACAGAAGACTTCCAACACTGTTACGATTAATTGAAGATTCACATGGAGTGTTGTAGGAATAGAGGAATGATGAATGTGGAAGTTGATTACAGCATCAGTCTAGCTATTTAATATCCACATATAATATATACAGTTTTGTATTAGATACTTTTTTTTCTAACACATATTAATTTTAGTTTGCTTCACACTTCATAACATTAAATTTTCCATTGTAAATTTGATTCAATTATCGACTTAAAGACTAGATAAATTTAAATTTTGATTGTTTACTTGAAATATTATGTACATTTAATTATTATAATATGCAGAGCACAGAAAAAACAGCATCGGCATTAAACTGCTCTTTTAATTATTTTCCTTTTCAGTTTAATACTTTTTATCTTTTTAAATAAAATATATAATCTGCCAATAATTAAACTAAACTTAATTTAAGTTTATATATTTTTTAAATTGTTGTGATCAGAGGAAGACATATAGAGAGCTTTGAATGTATTATGCATTAATAACTAGTTGTGGGATCAACTACCCTGGAAGCAAAAAAAATCATTTCTTGAGTTCCCTGTTATATCCGTTGGAATAAAACTTCGTAATCCTTCAGAATAAAAAAAGGATTATTAAAATTTAACGTTCCTTATGCAACGTTTACTGAAACGATGGAAACATGCTTTTACTTACTATTAATAGCTCCTTTTTTACCATTAGTTCATAATCTCATTATAATCATTAAAGTATTCATCTATAAAATTTTGAATTTTATTTACTTAATTGTGATTTCGAAAAAAGTATACTAATTGGATTTATAATTAAATCCTTGTGTATTGTTTAATATTCGAACAATCTTAAGAGGGGAATTAAGGATGTTATTTGTTTAAGGAAGTTATAGAAAACTGAAAAATTCTAAAGAAATTTTTATTAGTATATTTCACAAAAGGAGATGTTTTTCTTCTACGAATATTACTGCTATACCCCCTCTGCTAAGTGTTTTAAGTGTTATATAAATTACTGTGGCTTGAATGTCAATTTCAACTAATTCAAATATAAATATTTATGGAATTAATTTAATGTTCTAAATATTTATATAACATTATAAATCAAAGGATTAGAAAAACATGATATCAAGAATGAAGAAAACTTTTCGAAAAAGCTGTAAACATACAGGAAAATACAGAAAACAAGAATAATACATTTAACTTTATAAGGGGTTTTAGATTTTTAAGCTGGGTTATTCTAGAATTATAGGCCTAACTATAAATATCAACGAAATATATAATTAAAAAATGGTTTTTGCATCAAAAAGAGGAAATTGAATTTTAAAATAAAAATAATTAAAATCGAAACACCAAAAATCTGAAAAATGTATAAAAACCGATACCAAAAATCAAAAAATCATAATCAAGAAATAAAACACTTAAGAGAAAGATCATGATTTTCAAAGAAATATATAACACTTCTTAGTATTATGAATAGTATTACCAAGAAATGAAAATAAATTTAAAGTACAAAAGATTCAAATTTAGAAAAACTAATTATACTCTCCTTATATGTTCATTAATGTTTTCATTTCAGGTAATAAAAATACTTAAAAAAGCAAAAATTTGAGCCAAAAATATGCAACTGAGCTAAACACCATCAGTCTCCTTATTAAGAGAAGATTTTCAAGTTTTGCTGGAATACAAACGCTAAACTCTAAAAGGACTATTTTTAAATGTTGCCAAAATACAAACTTAAAATACTAGCAATATCCACAGAACTATATGATGCCAGTACAATAATTAAGAAATTTTTAAAAAAATATCATGCCAAACAATTTATAAGATCAAATATATAAAAATAGAAATTTTCTGATAAAAAGTTATTTAAAAACTTAAAAACACAAAGAAACAGAATATAGCAACGCCGTCGATCAATCCATTTCATAACGATATCTAAAAAATATTGGACAATATACATATATATGTGTGTGTGTGTGTGTGTGTGTGTGTGTGTGTGTGTGTGTATTGAGATGGATAGATTAAATTCAAATATACATCGAGACATTAAATTAAATAAACAGTTTTCAAAATTCTAAATTTAATATTAAGTATATACAATATAAATGTGATAAAATAAAACTAAAATACTGGTAACAAAATTAAAAATAATTTAAATTTAAAGTTAAATATTAATTGAAACGAAAGACTTAAGTAATAAAATATATAGATTGAAATAAATATTTGTGTTTAAAATTCAAAAAAGGAACATAAAAAGACAACAAAAAAACTTGAAATCTTTTGAAAATAAAACACATTCGAAATGAACGTTTTTATTTCTGCTAAGGTCTTAGTATATCAACGTATTTTACTCCAGCGTTAATGATGAAACTATTGCTACTGTAGCCGCTTTTAAAAAAGGAAACATTTAAACTTAAATTTACGATCCAAAGGGAATAATACACGCAAAAATAAAAAAAAATTCGTAATAGTAAAAACGAAATATTTTTTTTCTTAAATCTAGAACTATAGAAAACCTAAATATATCATTATAGGATGCATTAAAGCATACAAGAAGAAAAATTAAAAAATAAATTCAAGTATGCAAAATATAACTCGTAAATTTTTAACCCGCATTGATAAAGTTTATTCATCCAAAAATATTTAGTTCTTTGAAAATTTAATTATTTAAATGTTACTTCTCAACCTTCTATGCATCATATTTAGAATTAATAAACCAGTGATGCGCGCCAATTACATACATACACTATAATGGTGTGTAATCCTTATAAAGAAATATTTCTTAAAAGAATACTAAAATCAAGATAAAACAAACAAGTAATACATATTAATACGAATTAAAATCACATAAAAAAAGTAATTTAAAAATTTAAAAGCTGAATAAGAAAAAAGAAAAGAAGAAAAAAAAAGAAAATGAATATTGAAATTACTTTTATATTTTATATGTTTTCAGGAAATGCAATAGATTAATCAGCTAAAATGCTTACATAACAGAATTGTTTTAGTCATTTTTAATATCCAAACATATAGATTAACCAGTTTAATGATTATTAGCGTATAAATATATAGAATATTCCTTAATAAAGATACACTTAATTCGCTTTCAAAGAAAACAGCTTTTTTCACAAAAGTATAACTGTCCTTCTTGTCATAAATATTACTCTACATATCTTTTAAACCATAATGTTTATATTAATATCAAATTATTTAGTTTTATGAATATTTTTATTAGTTTGTATTAATTTTAAATAAGAGAGTTAAAAAGAAAAAAAAAACATTCTTAAATACTGGATCAAGATTATTTTGAAAAAAATTATTTGATCATTAATGTACCTAATCAATGTATAAGTAATATTACATATATAAAAATTTGTTCTTAGAGGGTAAATATATATTAGCAAGACCATTATATGGAGGACCAATTTTGGATATATATGAATGTATATATCTATAACGGAGATATTAATAAAATTTCTCATTCAGTTTTGAAAACTTTTAATTTGTATTTACGTGATATTTAAAGGAAGAAAAGTAAAATATTATTATCATTTGTATTGAAAGGAAGTAAAGGAAAATGTATTATTTTCTTAAGTCTTATATTTTGTCATAAACAGGAAATGTGAAATAATGGTCATTTAGAAAGTACGATAACACATTGTTTTTATCTAAAAATGTTTTTTTTTTCAATATTTGATACATATTAGGTTCATTTTAATAAACTGTATTTATTTAAAAACTGTTGCTTTTGCAATGTATTTGAAATTACATTTTTCAAATTTATTCTAGAAACCTTATCTCATTTTAGTGATATCTTTTCAGAGATAATAGATTGTAGATATGAATAACTAAAAATGTAAAATGATTGTCCAGAATCTCAATTATTTTGTTTTATTTAGAACTATTTCATCAAGTCTTTAACAAACAAAACTGAAAGCTTAACTTTAGTAGCAAATTTTTTAATTAAATAATATGGATTGGATAAAAAAAATCGAAAACATTCTTCTAGGGAATATAAGAGTATATTTTTTTTTTCATTTTTCTGCGATAGATAGTTACACAAAAAGAATTTAGTAAGATTATTTCTCCAAATTTTACATAGTTTAGTGTGCGCCAGTTAGAAGAAGATTTACTTTCATTCAGTGAATGCTGACTTCAAATTAGAGAAAAACTGGATGACTGGAAACTATAAAGTCTGGTTCTGAGACCCACTGAGATAATATTACATTTTTGGAAATTTGTTGAGCAAGGTATTCGGGTGTACAGCATTAAAATTATTCTTAATATATAAATAACTAAAGCTAAATATTGTATTATCAAAACAATTATATTTTTACTTGGCGAAAAAAAACAGAAACAATTAATTATGAAAGTTAAGAAAAGGTTTCCATATTATTTTAGTTAAGAATACTGGGGGTAAGGTTCAATGATACCTATAAATATCGCTTTATGAAAAGAAATTTAAATTCCTTTTATGCCAAATCATTCTGTTAATTATTTAAATATTCTTATTTCCCTGTATTGGACTTTTTTTTAAATATGACTTTCAATAAGGTCAAAACATATTACGATTTAATAATATGTTAAAGATTTCCATACACCGTATATATTTTTAGAGAAGTTTCAGTTAGATTTGGAAGTTATCTTCTAACATGGGCTATTTAAAATATATATTCCTCTTACTAATATCTGCATTTATTAATGATTTCATATTTAAATGTGTGTGTATGTCCAGCTTCTGTCCAATCAAATTAAACGTAAGACAAATTAAGTAAGCCTTAAAAGTGGAGTGAATATATATAATCAACTAAAATAAAAATGGCATAGAATTGAAAATAATAAAAAGATTACAATAATTGTAAAGGTGTTAAATTGATGCGTGCGGTGCCTTTTGGAGTGAATAGATCAAACAGTGATATTAGAGGCCTCAATGTTGTTGGAGCAATTTAATACTTGAAGGAGGTACTCGTATCATATTCCGTTAAGCATATTCTTTGAAAAATTGGAAAAAAGTTATCTATTCTCTAAGATTAAACTGTTCGAGAGCATGTGTTTTAATATAATCTCAATAAAAGTTATATTTTAATGACAATTGACTATTTTAATTACGTTGTCTACATTTGAACGCAAGTTGAATTAAGTTCTTGTGATTAGAGTAATAAATAAGATGACGGACGAGATGGATCACATGATATTATCACAACTCTGAGTTTTCTATATGCGCTAAGCGAAAGAAGCATTTAAAATTTTAAAAGTTCGACGCCGAATTTCTTTGTTAAGTACATGTGTGATAATTTTCCTATTTGAAACGAGCAATTTAGTATAAAATAAAACTATTCCTTTGCTATCAATGATATTTTTAGGTCACGGTTATGAATTTAGTTGAATTAGGCTCCATTAGGTACCATTCAATGAACATTTTTGTGAATGGATGAAATGTAATGTCAATGTAAAAAGAATTATAAAATATACTTTTCATTTTTATCCTATATATATATATATATATATATATATATATATATATATATATATATCAAAAGAGTAGAAAAACAAAATACCAAGAAACTTGAAAAAACTTCTTATACACTATCATTTTTCATTCTATAAAAACAGAAAGTAATCTTTTTACGTAGTGGCAACACCACAAAGCAAAGAAAAAATAAAAGTGCAGACGAATTTTTGAAAATATTAACTGAATGTTTATAAATATTCTAAATGAAGCAGATGATTTTGTTTTTCTGGTTTTGTTCTATTTTAAAGAACTGCTTTCGTTTGACCTTCAATAATGGAGATGAGTGATTCAGAGTTAACAATATTAGATGGCATGTAATTTAAAAAGAGACGTTTGTGTGCAGAATAAGCTCCTACACCTGGCCGATTAGAAAGTTTTGTGATTGACGGAAGGATTAACCCAGAGTGAACAATCTTACAAGAAAATCTGTGCATGTCATATGAGGAGATAGTGATCTCAACTAACATTTCAAAAACTTTGATCTTTTGTATTCAACGCAACAATTTTAAGATTTACCATGTTTATTCCTGATGAGTTCCTAATCACCTAACTGAAGAACCTTTGTATTTAAATGGGAATATAAATGGGTTTTTCAAATCAACTTTTAAAATACCTGTATTAATAATTTTGTATATGTGTCCCTCTAATAACTTTCAGTTGTTGAATATTGTTAAAATACTTTTATACAAAATAAAGTATTGAAACTATATATGTAAAATCATATTATTTTCCTTCACAATAATTGTAATACATATAAATTATCTCTATTATACACTTTATAAATATAATGCTTAATAGCTGGATGTATGTAAAATTGCACCAAATAAAACTTGCGTCAAAACTTGTTAGTAATTTTAGAAAAAAATAACTTCTGATGCAATTATATTAGTTAACAGGAATGTCATAAAAACTTCTTTTGAATTGTTTCGGGAAAAAACATTAAATCCCGACTTCATAAAAAAGTTTTAAAAGTTAATTAAATTTGCGTATAAGTTAATCCTTCCTGATTTTAAATGATTAAGAATGGCTTTTTTATCGTTTTCTTATTTGATAACAAGTTATTACAGCCATTCTCACACAACTAATTACAAACCTGGATAAATTTAATTTGATTAAATTAACTACAAGACAAATTGATGTCATTTATTTACCACATATATCTTTTTTTCTTTTAATAGTGGATAAATATGTGATAAAGTTATAAAGACCAAAAGAAAATTTAAAAAAAAAACAATATTATTAAAATTTTTCTTAGTGTCGAACAAATTGAATTTTCTTAAGTGTTTGTAATAAAAAGAATATCTCATCATATTCCATATTTTATAAGACATACAGTATATTTAATAATATCTTATTAATCAGAGTAAATTCATATGAAATAATTAGATTCGTATTTTTATCCGGAACATTTTTCATTTTAATTTGGATGAAATAGTCATTTCGTAGCATATAAATTTGTTATTCAGAATTTAATCCATGTTAAAGAATATGTCTAAAAAATCCATTAATCGCTTGATAACATGATCGAAATTTTTTTTTAAATATTATTTATTATGAAGATATTTACTATATTTCTAAGGTATGTACATTTATAAATAAAGTAATTTTACGGAATTGCCATAAAAGTACTTAAAGGGATGTTGTGTTTTAGATTCATGAATTTAGAATTCCTGGTATTATCGAATACAATCCTTTACTCACGATAAATATATTATTTTGATAGTTAATGAGAATACTTATGTGCATCAAATCTGATATTTTCTGATTGTGAAATGATCTATTTTTGTCGGACTTTTTTTAAGAAAATTAAAATCTTAATAACCATAAAAGTAATTCTAAAGATTGTAACTAGATGATATGCTGTTAGGGATTTTCTTTTCTTAAAATTAATAATTAGTAAAAAGTATGATTTAGTGTTGCGTACAGAAGGATATTGTTACTTCTTAATGTATAATTTTATTCTAAAATTCTAAGAATCAAGTAACATTTCAATATTTCTTATGATGTTTAATTTTTTTGGAGAATTGACAATATTAAACAAGCAGTTTACTTAAAATATTCTTACGCATTAAATGGACAACTGAAGGAAGAATCACTCAATCAGTTATACAAACATTATGTAATTCAATAAGAATCTTAATCAATATTGATTAAAATTTATTTAACTTACATACAATTTATATATTTAAAAATATAAAGTTCACAATATATAGTCTAACTTGATTTTCTCTTAAAAGAATGGTTTTTCAAATATGTATAATGAAGTTAAATTTTTCATTCATTATAATTTGAGTAGAAACATTTCATATTCATTAAATGATAAATTCACTAAATAGAACCCTTAACAACCTTTATTTTATATCCTGTTTAAAGTGTTTTTTAATATTTTATTCCTTTTAAAATAATAAGGGGCTTGTTTTCGGTGAAAGTCGTGAAGATCCAGAGAAGCAAATTAAGCATCAAAGCTTATATGCTTTAAAGCTTTTCATTGGCATAAAGTAACAGTAAGACCACTGTAAAATCTTTGCGCATTTTATCATTTAAACTAAAATGATGAAATGCGCAAAGACACATGACAACTGTTTTGTTACTAACTCAATATCAGTTTAATTCCTCTTGATGTATAATAGTTTACCATCAATTTAATTCTTCTTGATGGATGTTTTACTTCAAAACATTTTGATATTTAAGTGCTTATCTTCTTCTGATAAATACTATAATTCATACCCTAGTGATCCTTTTCTTTTCCATGCAAAGTACTTTACTCATAAACACGGGTAACACTTCCTCGGGTTACCCTGAGAATTCTCTATCATTTTTAACCATTTTTCTTACCAATAGTTTTTCGCCTTTCTTTTTATCTTTTTTTTTAATCTATATTACATAAACAAAAAAAATTGGCGCTGCATGATTAGATTTGCTTCTTGCTCCAAAACCGTACCATTCACACACAACTCATACACCCAAATGGCTTGATACATATGAATATTACATGCTCCAAGTCCTTTCTGCAATGGTCACCTGAAACTCTCTAAAAAATAGCCGTAATAAACTTTTCACCATTTATAAAAGCTAAGGATTCTCTAAGAATACCTTATATCGCAAAAGAAGAATTGATGATGGGATATTTCCATTTATTAGTTACATCAAACAGATGAAGTTTATTACTATAAATACTATGAAGTTAATATTTGCCACTTTCATTAAAATTTTGTTGCATTAAATTAATGAAGTTTATTAAATTATTAAAAGAACAA
>BMAW01046038.1:144683-203306 GCA_019974015.1 Nephila pilipes
TATATATATATATATATATATATATATATATATATATATATATATATGATATGCTTGTTTATTTCCGAAATGCATTCGAATGTTTTCAAATTATTTAGCAGTCTTGGGCGAGACAGAAGAAAAATTCTTAAACTTATTCTTTATTCATAATACGAGGGTTAACAGGAGAAGGGAGACATTGAGGTGCATGTTATAGGAATGATCACATATCCGAGAATCTGCGAATCTCGAAATATCTGCACTGTAGGAATGCGGAGGTGCGCTAGAATACAGTGCTAATTTTTTATGTTTCCAGAAGCCTGGCAGACTAACTTCAATTGCATTTTATTCTTGAATTTTTACAAGCAATTAAACTTGGCATACCAATGAAAAAGGGATAGTCACTGTTATATCCGGTGCTTGAACCAAAATTAAGAGGAATTAAAGTTGTAGGAGATTTTTATCAAATTGCTGTAATATTGGAGTGGTTTTCAATTATTTCCAAGATGGTTGCGGGTTTGAATTTCGACTCACTCATCTAGTAAAAAGGAGGATTTTTTTTTTCTTTTCTTTGTTATGCCAAGTATTTGGTATTTGGTATTTCAATGACGTGTGGGAATATAAGAAGTTTTTAATCTAAAAATTAGTCAATCTGGCTTCTGTAATGTAAAATTTAACACTGTATGCTAGCTCACTACTGCGTTTCTTCCATGTAGATAACTAAATAATTATTAAATTAACTTTCTTAAATAATATTTACTGTGCTATTTATTAAAATGAGAAAAAAATATTATACTATTTTCTCAAAGCTATTATACTTCATAACTTAATTATACAATCTAAAAGGTTTGTTCGTCCAAAGAAGTCAGATAGGAAATAATCTCAATTAGTATCTTGATCTGCTTGCAAATAGCTACCTAATAAAACAAAAATTCATATAAAAATGGTAAAATAGAAACGGAATGTAAAACAGATTGGATATTTTTTAATTGTACGTTTGTTGAGGTAAAAATAGGATCCTTGATTATTTCCCTAATTTTCAATCTTGCGTATAAAATCGATATTTTATTCGATAGTTCAAAGATAACTAAAACATGATGTTGAGGAATTAATAAAAAAAATTAGTTCAACTGTATAGTTAATAAATAATTACCAAAATACATCTGTAAATATATATTGCAGAAGTAATTTTTGTAATTTTTCATGTGTATTAAAAATTAATGAAAGAAAATGGAAAAATTATATGTATTTGCAAACTGTTTGCAAAAAAGTATTCTCTTGAAAGAGAAATTTTAGAAAAAAAATCAAATTGTTACTTTAGCAGAGGCTGTAAGCTAGGTAATATGAGAATCAAGATTCATATAAAATGTAGAACGCATACCGGTGCTAAATCAATTCAGGATTTCACTAAAATCTCTCCTAAAAGTAATAAGTGTTTAAGTCCTTAAACAATTAAACTAACTCACAAGGATTATTCATGGGAATAAAGTAAACATATTGCTAAGCGTCAGGCTCCACAGAAGCAAATAGCATGAAAAGAAAGTACATCTTGAAAATTCCTACAAATTTATTTATTAATCAGTTTTCAATGTAGAAATACGTGTCCCTCTCGCCCTCTTGAATTAATTCCTCTTAATTTTTAATTCTGAAAATAATCCAATATACACCACAACAGCTCTTTTCTTTTTACCGGAATTAAAAGACGCTGTTCACAATTAAATATGAATCCATATGGTAATGGGTCAAGCGATTGTTCACATTGTTGTAGTTCACAACTGTGATTTTTGTCATTTGTGGTGATGGAGGACACATTAAATATGTACTCTAGTAATCTGAAAAGCTTGAAAATATTTCCTTAAATGCAATACACATAATTCTCCAGAGTTCCGATATTTACTTGAGTATAGTGTCGTTGATCAACAAAAATTTTAACTGTTTCTTATATTATCATAAAAAGATCCATCATCAAGAAAATATCTTTTCTTCGCTCTAACCGTAGTACAATATTCCAATTCCTCTAAATTATATAACTTCTTGAAATACTTAGGAACTTATGAGACACAGAACGTCAACTTACTTTCTATAAGCCATTAATATACAAAACGTTTACCACTCTTTCCGATTATAACTTTATGACAAATACTTTTCCATTCTAAAAATTTTTTAATCAAGTATTTGCATTTTTATCTTATGGTTAAGAAATAAGAAGCCTTTGTAAAGTCTAGAATAAAATAAAATAGATTTGTCACAAATTTGCAGTTGCCTTTTTAAATAGCTTATGATAAATTGATTAATAGTTAAAACTAAGAAATTAGTATATTAGTCTTTAAAAGGCACATTGCATAAAAATGGTTCACCATTTTTCCCTAATTTACTTCAAATTTTTAGAGATAATTGCATTAAACTTTGTACTTAATTTTTACATGTATAGGTAAACTAAATAATTAAAAGTTTTTTTGAGTTATTTTTCATTTCATTTGGTAACTAAATTTAATATTACGTTATTTTCACACTAATATTGATTTTTAGACATTTTTATAGCTTTGTAGTATTAGTAAATAATAATATATCAAATAGTGTTACTACTAGAAATTTGTTAATAAAATTACTTTTTTATATTTAATGTTTAGTTTTAAGGTTTCCAATTTTTAAGACTCCATAACTGTAAAATGTTTTATTAGAAGTGTGCAAAACTAAAAACTTATATTAATTTCATAATGAGAACAGAGTTGAATTGAAGAGCATTTTTAAGAAAATATCCTTTATAGAAAGTTAACTTTACTGATTAAATTTATTAATTATTCCTTTAAAGTCACGAATTATTCCCCTTTGAAATATTAAAAATAACTCAAATTTCATGCAGATACAATGTTAACCTGTGCAAATTCTTTTTTGATGATATTTGTAGGTTTTAAATTTCAATTTTATACATTGTACATTTTGCATTCAAAAATAGTAAGTACTTTACATACAGAACTTTACACAGAGACATACAACTTTTCATTCATTAAAACACATAATTTCCTTGTAGAAAATTACACAAGTACTCCGTTTTTATTTAAAATAAACTGTCATTTAATTCGGAATCACATTTTTCCTAAGCAAGAAGAACTCACTCTGGTATTTAAACATGTAAATGTTCCTTGTACAGCTATTGAATATAATTTTTATTCTTTGCATTACACATTCACTAGTATTAACTCGATAAAAACTAAATAGACTTTTATTTTCGTTCATTATATTTTTGCTATTTGAAGGAATTCAATGCTTAGAATTCGGAAAATAGACCTAATCTGCATTAAATAGAAATAATTATTTGTAATAGCATTTAAATTAGAATTGCTCTACATTTTTTAAAGAAATCATTTGATAAAAATTACCCGTTTATTTCTAGAATATTCTGTTTTACTAAAACAATTATTACATGGTCACTATATGCTAATTTCTTAGAATTTTCATTTTATATAACGAGACTTTGTCAAATATCTTTAAAATTTTATTTTTTGTTCAGTTTCTTATATTATAATAACAAAATAATTCCATCAACTTTTAGCATTTGATGTCTTATACAGACTTAGGAAACATTTCAAGTTTTTAATACATACTTTTATATGAAAATAATGATGCAGATTTTCATGATAAATCGTAAATAGTAATCCCTAATAATTAATTCAACTAGTTTCTAACACACCTACATTTTCCAAATTAATGATGCATTAATGTAGTACTATGAAAGAAACTTCACCAATTAGCTTTCCATCAATTTAACAATTTAGTGGATAATGAAAAACTTCAATAATTTTACTCAATAAGAACTTGAATGAATTTTTTTCTTTTGATACTGTATGTCTGCTGCTATTATTTTATCGTTAGAGATAAAGATCTGAAATACCAGAAAAACGAGACGATAGACAGAAACAAGAAAAAACAAAAGTAGTAAACATCCCAGAACTATAAGAAAAGTTACAGTAAATAAATGAGTCAAACTAAATTTAATGAGAACTCTAGGGAAGCCAACTAAAACAGGGGATTCCGATTTCTTGAGTGATCAATTGGATAGCCTAAGTAAAAAAGTTAAGATTTAAAATGACCAAGTGTATTAATTTTGAAAAGCAATTTATAAATTGCAGTTCTTTGAATCGTTTCTCTACTGCACGTTGTTATCTTAATGGCGACCGGCGCAATGATGTATTGTAAATGATGTATCATTTAAAAAAAGCACCTAATTTCTCCTACTAAAATCTTAATGATCAAATCATCGCCAATGGCGCATTTACTACTCTCATATATTAAGATATGAAGAAAAATATCAATATTTTTGTCGATATTAGAATTTTCTTGGGGAAGGGATATTTGTTTTTAAAAATATGTTTTATCTCATCTTTATTTTAATTTTGACAAATATTAAAATTAATGATTCCAATAATCTTTTACACTCTCATCTTATGACATATATTGTTAGCATTAAAATGTAAATGAAGTAAACCTTAAGAAAGTCTATTTTTTTATTTATATTAGTATTGTTTAATGTTTTTAGTTATTTTTATTAAAATATTTTGCATCGATAAATATATGATTTTAATCGATATACTCATATATTGTACATAGTTATGAAGTGCTTATCAAAATCTTAAAATGTCACTAAGTTTTTTTTATTTTTTTTAATTAATGATTTTCAAACTTCCGCTACAATTGTATTGCTATTTTATAAAATAATATCAAATAACTCTTCTCATAATGTTTTGCGGTCATTAACATCGAAAATTATATACTATTGCTAAGTTATTACGTAATATTATTATTTATATTTGGGTAATAAACGCCGCAATTGTTTTGTAAATTTTGTAAAATGTATTCATTTTATAAAAAAATAGTTACACTTAGAAAAATATGTCTAGGTTTCATTCAAATCAGATATATGTGTTTGTTGTCGGGAATTTTGACTAGAGATAAGTGTATCATGTTGTGGTTTCCGAAAATCTAATATCATTAAAAATTATGGTGTGGAATGAAACAGCTGTAAAAAACACGATAGTTCTAATTGAGATTCAAAGTTATGATGCGGTGTTTAGTGGATAATAAAAGATAGAGATGTCATTTTCAATGACAATTGTTCAAAATTGCAAAATATTTCCCTAAACTTTTGCTTTGATTCGTATGATGTTATTTGAGACAACACTCAAATTTAACCTAATGTGCTTTAATGTAATAAGTCCATTAAAGTAAGTAATAAGAATTTAAACTGAAATTATGAATCCATATAGTTAAAATCATTAAATGCAACATTTGTTAATGTGTAATTATGGTTAAGTGTAATCGCTTAAAAATTTGATAAGAAATAACAGATAACGAAAGAATACTGTTGCTATTTTTATCTAAATTAAACTTAAAACTTTTAGTTATAAGTACATTTGCATTCAAAACATGACAACTCAAAAATATGTTTTTAAAGTGAGTTTAGTATGTTTGTAACGTTAATGTATAAAGTTATAATATATTTGATAAATCAAATGATATTTAAATTTTTTATGATTGCTTGATATATTACATTTTAAATTGTTTCTAAGTCATAAACATTACTCAAAGGAAATAGGTTTCTTTTTTTAATTTTAATAATTTTTCAGATCTTCGTCAAACATAACAGGGTTCAGATATTATTTTTGTATTGATTTCATAAAAAAATAATATCTGAATAATTTCAAATTTTATCAGTTGTATATAATACACTATAAATTTCTATATTTTAAATTAATTCTAAAAATAAAAACAAATAATCATTATTAAGAAATTAAATTTAATACCAAGCAAAAAAAAGTGTTCGGCATTCAATATGCTCCTAAAATCATTTGAAAATATGTGGATAAACTGCTTTTTAAGATAAAATAAAATTTAATTTTGCTAATAAAAATCCTGAAATATGCATTGGCATACTATTGTGAATATAAAAAGAAGGCAATATAAAAAGGCTGACTTATAAAAAAAATATTTATAAAGGATTGTTTTCATGAGTAAAAGTGGAAAAAGCTTTAAATTTTTTCAGAAATTTTACAATTACAAATTCACTTTAAGTATCGAAATAAAAGTAACACATTGTTAAATATCCCATGTACTTTTCTTTAAAAAAATTTTAAATTGTCTGTCTGTCACAATTTCAAGAATAATGTTCATGTCAGCAGGTTCACATGCGAAACATGGCACACTGATAGTATTCAACAGATGATACAGGTAAGTAAAGGAATTCAATGTAGCAGGAATTTAATGTTCGAAAATATTAAATTGTTATTTTTATAAAAATTCCTTTTTTAAATATGAGTGATGGTTGCTAAGCGACACTTTCACTCTGGATCGATCACAAAGTTTTATTCTATAAAAGTAAGCTTAAAGAACAAAAAAATATTCATTATCAAAATTAGCATAAGAATTGTGTATAAATAATCAAAAATACACATTGTGAACATTTCGATCGAGATATGATTTTGAAATGTATATATTTCAAAACATTCTAGCAAATGGAAACTATCTATAAAACCTAAAAAAAGTTCACAACAATGGAAGAATTTCGTAAAAATCTCAAGTAAACAAAGGAAGTTCTCTAGTTTCTATCATCATGAAAAGCCTTTGAGCCTCAATCATCTTTAACAGCGAAAAGATTGGAGACTCGAAGCTTACAAAATTATAAAAAACTGACGTTTCTTTAATTTTCATAGTAGAAAATTCTATTTTTAATAGTAACATAAAAATATGAAAAGTAAATTCACCTAGAAAAAAAATAAAACTTAATTTGTAAAAATATCTTTTCTTTCATTGATACATTAACTTTTCTTAATACCTTTACGGAAATAAAAGTTGAATTACATATGTGTTAGTTTTTAATCACGTTGTCCATTTGGTAAAAATGAGATTCTTCAAAATTAAACTAAGAAATTATGATATCGAGTTAAATAAATATTTTTAAACAATAGTACCAGTTTCCGCAGCGTAACACGAGGAATTAGTTAAATTTGAAGGGGTGATATTTTATACATAGCAGTGAATAGTTACAGATTTTATATAGATAATATTTTATTAATTCCAATAAAGAACATATTAATTTACTATCATTTTTAAATGAATGAGCAATTGACTATTTTATAACATTTTCTTTTCTTTTCTTTTACTTTCATTTTTTTTTTCACTTTACGAATAAAAGAAATGAGAAAAAGCAAAAAAAAAATATATATATATTATGTAATATCCTTAACATTCATACGGTAAAAATTTAATTCTATTTTAAATAATGTTACAACGATGACGAAATATTCCTGAATGAAATTGTTTCTCTTTATTTGTACTTTACTCAAAACTGAAATTAAAAGGCTCTAACACTAGTATTTATATTAAATTATCTTTATTGTCATATGCATTTTATAATATTCGTGTTATTGCATTGACTTATTTAACTTATTATTCAAAAATATTCAAATATATTTTGAAAGAATTTTCTTTAATTATTTATTTTGCACTAATAGTAATCAAAGTAAATAATCGCTTTTAACAAGGAATTCTTTAAACATTTACTGTAATTGTTTGCTTAAGAATATTCTTAATAGCTTTACCTAACAGTTTTGACATTTTTAAATTTAACCCTGGAGAAGTTGAATCATGTCTGCTCGTTGATTGTTATCAATTAATTATACAACATTTTTTCATCAATTAATTTATTAGAATCAAACACTTTAATTCTGTTCAATTTTTCCATTCCCGAAATGACGCTTTTGAAAATTATTTGTGAAATCAATTTTAAATTTATTCTTAAGTATACAGCAATATGTTAATTTATTTTACAATGTTTATCATGAAAACACCTCGATTATATATACATATATATATTTGGAATGGCCAATGTTACTATTATTCTAATTAAAGAATCAAACCTTAAATATTAGCACGCATACATTTAATATTGATGCTTCACATTAACAATTATTACACTCATTGGACGAGACATTTCACAATAATATTTAAAACAAAAATAATCGTCTTTTATCGTCACAAAAACACAAATCGTCTTTATGGCTACGAGACATCAACAACAGCATCTTCCTTGTTTCGATGACTCCAATCGGCTCTCCTTCGAGAGCGTGCTCCTTTCAGTAGCAGAGGCAGCGCCCTCTATGATCGGGTGTTTCTTCTAAAACTACACTCTCGGCCATCCTGGAAGAAGATGACCTCAGCTTTTTGGTTCTAGTAAAAAAAAAGATCGTCGCAACCATAAGAAATAAAGCTAAGAAGAGAAAATTGAAAAGCAATAACAAGTTGATAATTCGAGCAGCATTTATCAATCTTGAACATCATCGTCTTCAGAAAACACTATCGTCTATGAAGTATCATCGTTTTGCTTTGTTATCCACCTCTCTTTTCACTTTTCTTTTTTTTTTTTTTTTCAACGTCTTCAAAAAACATAGATAAATCAATCATGTTGGGTGGAAAAAGTCATAATTGGTGGATTCACAGTCAAATAAATGAAGTATAATTGGATATTTTATGTTACACACTAGCTTTTCATAAATGTTGCACAAGTTGTAGTATTTATAAGTCCTTCATGTTGCGCTTCTTTTGAGACCTCATATGCGTCATTGCCTCTAATTATAGTAATTTTTCAAGGCCCTAAAATTTTCAATTTAAGTTTAAGATATTGTCCGAATTGAGTGCGTTTTATAGCAACTCAGTCACCTAATTTATAGCAATGAGGCGTTTGCCTTCATAAATTATACGCCTTATTATTTTGCTCTTGAATATTAGTTTTTTGGCATCTTTTCGTAGATCATTACGCTGCTTTTCAAAATAAGCTTGAAATTCAGCTTCAATAATTTCTTTTAATTTTTCAGTACACTTGGTATTCATTTTGGTATCGAATAACAGTTCAAAAAGGTGGTGTTTATACAACGTAGATAGGTTGAATTAATAGTTTGTTGCAATTGATTAATGTATTTATACCAATGCAAAGGATTTGCAAGTGACAACTTTGAAAGAATGGAAATAATAGCTTAATTTAGCTGCTCAACTTGTCCATTGGCACGCGTTAAGCCCGCTGTAATTCGATGATGATTTATATTTTCTTAGAAACAATACTTTTCAAATTCTATTGACGTAAAGGCAGTGTCCTAATCGGAAATTATTCTTATTGGACTTCCAAAGTTAGTCTTTTGAAATTCGAGTTTTTATATTACTTCAGCTGACGATGACGTCTTCGTGGGATATAGCCAGATGAATTTTGTAAAACTGTCAATAATCGTTCAAATATGATTATAATTTTTTTGCAGTGCTTTCCAAGGTGATACGTATGTAAAGGAAAATTATCTTTATGAGTTGTATGAAGAAAACCTTCCTGCTTTACTTTTTAACGGTTAACTAGAATGCAATGCACACAATTAGATATTATACTTTCAATTTTTTTTATTTCAAATTAGAAATAAGCTAATGATCTTCTAAGTGTTTATCTGTAGATTTAACTCCCGTATGTCCTTTTCTCATGAGCATTTTTAATTATTTCAGTTTGCGTACTTGCAGGTACAACTATTACTTCTTTACCGTCAACAAACTTATTTTCCAAAAAAGGTAAATGTCACGCTCGTTGATATATTGGTTCGTTATTTTAAGTTAAAATATTTAATTTTGTGTTAGTTTATTTAATCTTCTTCAGTTGGTAATTTAATGTAGATTGATGCATTTCATCTTTAATGGATTTTGAAATATTATAACCTATATTTTCTTCAATTTCATCAAAATTAATGTTTACTGGTAAAACTGATAAAATATCTCTTTCTTCACACAGAGAATTATTTTTTATTATAAATCCATTTCCATTTGTTAATACTTCACTTTGTAAAATTACATCAAGTCCTATAATAGCATCATGTGCTATAGTACCATTTTTAATTAACGCATATGTTCGTAATACAGTTAAAGTTATCTATATGTATTCTCTCCTGTAAATATACCTGAGGACTTTATTTCACTGTCTCCTAATTCCAATAAAATTGAATTACACTGAGTCAACACACAAATATTTAACTTTTCAAATATATTTTTAGAAATTAACGTATCTTGACTTCCAGTATCTATTAATGAGTTAGTATTTAAATTACCGAAACGAACCGTTTCGAGCAGATATGTTAGCTTAGCAATATTGAAAGTTTCTACGTTATCATTGGGATTGGTTTCCATAAGTACTTTCGAACTTCAGACACCTTATGCCCGAAGTTTTGACATCTGAAACATTTTAAACTTTTATTCTTATGCGTACGAAATTTAGATAAATGTCCTTTCTCACCACAATTAAAACAAAATTTAGTATTCTGATCTTAATTACTTAATCCTTTCTGATTCATAAAATTATCAAGTTTTTGTTTTACTTTACTAAAATTATATTTACATTTTCTCTCATAAAATAATTTTTGATAACCTCGTAAACCTTTAGTTTTTCGCGAAATTCACGTAAATCTTTTCAACCGTAGAAAACTAATTTAGTTTAATTTCTATTGTTAATTCATCTTATAATATATTGTATTAATGCGGTTTCTTCAATCTCCTTCCATTACCCAACTCTTTCATTATAAAATAATATTCCTGTATAGACTCAGAATCTTTCATTTTACGTTTACTCAACATTTCATGCAATTGGGATGAATTAGTATTGACCTCGAACTCATCAATCAACACTCGTTTTAATTCCTGATATGACGCAATGATTTATTCACTCCTAACAAATAAACATGTTCGCCGCAATCGCTTAGCGAAATAAAACCTTTGTAGGTCAGATAAATTAAACATGTTCGCCGCGCACTCAAATTGCTCCAACCAAACTGAAATGCTTTCATGCAATTCACCATTAAAAAAGATATAATACTTTCAATATCTGAAAAGCCTACAGAGAAGTTCTGATTTCGATGGGCGCCATAATCATAACATCGCTCTTCAGAATGAACTACTGACACATTAATATTCTGGCTCTGTACTGATGGGATGTGTTTTGTTTCTACTCTCGTTTAGCTTTCCGATACAGATTGATCCGAATTTTGAATATAATTATAGAATGAGTTAACATCAATAATTAAAACTAATATTTCTTGATCATTTCGGATCAGTTCATGTAATGAAAAAAGTATCTTTAATAATTTTTAATTTAGACTTAAAATTAGAGTCATTTATTGTGAATTCGAAACCAATGAAGTTTCTTATTCTTACCGTATTTAGCATTGCCATCTGTATCAAAAATAAAATTATGTAAAATTTTAATTTTTTCTTTCTTCAGATTCTTCAATGCATCACTTATCATACTAATATCGTCAATCTTCATCTTTAAATTAGCAAATAAAAATAAATCTGACTCACCACCAAATCTTGAATTTGTATCTTATAAGTCAGTCCAATAATTGGCACAATATTTTTTTAAAAAAAATTCAATGTTCACAATTTAATCATTAGTCCTACTCTATATCACGTGTTTTGTATCCTAATCCCACTTCCGATTTATGGGATGGCCGATGTTATTATTATTCTAATTAAAGAATCAAACTTTGAATATTAGTACATTTATTGACATATATTGACATTTAATATTGATGTTTCACATTAATTATTACAACACACATTGGACGAGACATTTCACAATAATATTTAAAACAAAAATAATTGACTTTTACCATCACAAAATCACAAATCGTATTTAGGGCTATGAAACAACAACAAGGGCAACCTTGTTTCGATGGCTCCAATCGACTCTCCTCCAAGAGCGTGCACCCTTCAGTGGCAGAGACAGCGTCCTCTATGATCGGGTGTTTCTTCTGAAACTATATATATATATATATATTTATATAAGAAATATGTTTGATAAATGTAATATTGATAAACTTTAATAACATTTTATATGCTAGAATAATAATGAAGTAATCCATTTGATAGAACCTAGCAAGTAAAGAGCGAAATAATAGTTCAAAATATAATGTACTGTATTTTGTTTTTTATCATTTATGGTGATATTAGTTTTTATATGAAGTATTTTGTGCAACAAAGTACACTTTCAGGATTTTGAATTGTAGTCATATTTAGATATGTTTTTTTTTTTTTTTTTTTTTTACAAACTAATCCTATTTTTTATTTTTTCCATTTTTTAACTTTTCGAACACTTAAATATATTCTATTCACAAGCTATTCACAAGTATTCAAAATTTTTAGTTTCTATTCACAAGCAGATACTAAAGGGTACTTTCCTTCCTTTGGAATGTTAAGTTTAATTACGTGTGAGGATTTAAGAATTATACCCGTGTAAAGTTAGTCGAGCTGGCTTCTGCGATATAAAAAAAATAGCTCTGTATTCAAGCGCACCACATGTGGTTAGATGTTTCAAGAGACGTGGAATTCTCCTTTATGTGTTGATCCCGACAATATGCAACGCAATGAATCTGCCTGCTGCGCTATTCAAAGTGTCATCAATAAAAAAAAAGTTTGAGAGCTGCTGGCTGATGTCTCGACCATGACTACTAAATAACCACAACGCGTTGGGAAGTATCTAGGAATAAAGAAATCTAAATTATATGTATTTGAAATCAAATTGCTTTTAAAATAAAATGAAATTTCTCCTTCCACAATTATATATGCTCAAAAGTCAAACAATAAAATCTATAAGACTATGCACCTACCCCTGCCTAATTTTAAAAATTCTTATCCTGATATGTGTTTCAACTTTAACAAAATATATCTTGATGCTACATCACGGCTTCAATATATTGTATAAAAACCTAAAATTGAAAAATAGTTTCATAACTAAACCCTAGAAAAAATATATGATTTTTCACTAATTTTTAAAATTCTCAATCCTTATCAATTATAATACATGTTTCAATCCTAATCTTTATTTTAATATAAAACATTAATAAATTTACTGTAATTATCTGAGGGCTTTAATCAAATAACAGAGCAAAATTTTAATTTAAATAATTTTTAATTCTTACTGATATAATTCTATGAGATTTATCTGAACTGCGTAAAATTTCTATGTTTTATGCTTTATTAAAATGTGTAAAACGATAATTCTTCTTGATACTACTACAGTCTCGTAACTTCGTAACTGTTCGTATTTATAGTTATTTTTATATCTATATTTTTATTTATTTTTGTTTTTTGAGACTGAAACGTACGTAGTGAAATATAACTAATGTAGTTGATAACTTAATGACTGAGATAAACTGTTCCGCAGTATAAAGTATCAAAGACCATTCAACATCATTCACGAAGCCAGTGTTAAGTAAAATTCCGAATTTTTCCTTGTTTAAATTCGTGAGATATTATGTTATTGCGTATGCACATGAAAAATGATTTAAAACATTGGACTATTCGTTGTTTCCTCTTCACTAAACTTGAGGAGTTTCTGCAATTTGAACTGCATAAAACTTCAATTCCTTGTCAACCAAATGAAACGTGATTATGCAAATTAGGTGAAGAGAAGAAGGGCCATGAATTGTACTTGAGATGATATGTAAGCGAAATGTAATTGAAACTAATAAGAAAGGAGATAAATAAATACGGTTTTCTCATAGATGATTGAAAGTTAATAGAAGTGATTTATTGTAATTAATCATTTATAGTAAAATTGATTCTAAGTTTGTCTTGGTTATAGTGTAATAGGAGATAAATGAACCGTATTCAGTAAGTGTCTTACTCAGGTTCGAGTCATTTGGTAAGCAAAAAGAGATTCGCAAGGGAGCGACCTTACATATTCTATGAAGATGGTTCGTTAGCTGTGCTGTCTTTTTTAGCTGACGTCTCTTTATTTGGATTTATGACCTTATTAACTATATAATAGGTAGCAGTGATAGCCTAGTAGTCATGGTCATGGTGGAGGTTTTCGTCTAATCGAGGGTTTCGAGCCTTAAAAATACAAAAGGCCCATAGTATAGCCGAGGCTGATGCACTTTAAATATGTAGAGACTTATCATCATCTCTTGACGGAGTATGGAAGTTAGGAGAGAAAGGTGCTAGTTCACAGATGTCGTTACTTGATTGAGATTCAAAATTACGATGTATGTCTTCAGTAGCGCTCATAATGCTTCTATTACTACTTGATCGAACCAAACCAAATTACTTCATCGAGCTTAACATTTTCTGTATAGTTAAACAATGAAAAAGAAGGCTGTGACAATTTTTTCGTTATTGTCAAAACGTATGTTTCAACGATTACAGATTACATGTATTCCAAAAGTATTTTCATTCTAGTATTTAATTTCGAAATTTTCATTAAGATTCACTGATAAAAGATTTATAGCAAGGAAAAAGTTTGAGGAATAAAAGCGAATTAAATCAATAAAATTACCAGCATAGGTCCTTTTATTAAAAATCAATTAATATTATAATGATACGGAAGGCTCTTACAACACCTATATATGTTCTTGAAACTAAAGAAGTTTAATGCTAACATATCATTTAGTATTGAAAGAGTAAATAATACAAAAAAATGAATCAGATACAAAGAGCTACTAATAGAATTAATAAAATTACAGAACATGTAGCGTAGTTAATGATAATATCAATAATAAAAAATAGTTTTTGATAACACTCAGAATTATTTATTCTTGTGAAGATCAAAGGAAAAGAAATATAAAAAAATTCAACTACGAGTGAGAAAAATAATCCAATTTGATTCTAAAAAAATTGTTTTACAAATATTTAGAGTTCTAAACGAAGAAATGATGATGCCATCTGAAAGAATATTCACAGATAAAAAGTTAATTTCAAAAGTATTATAATTCATGATAACAGTCTGATTCTTCTTCATTACTATTAAACAGAAAAAAAAAAAAAAGATTAAATTTCCTCCAGAATAAAATATATTATTGAGATCTCTAAGATAATATTATCAAGATACATTTGAAACGGCTTTAAGTAATTTTAAATGCAGTATCCAAATTAGTTTATATAATTTTCAACACGCATCAGCACATATATTTGTATAATGTATAACGAAAAATTTGGTTACTGTAGTTGATGTTAAAGTCTATATAGTCGAAAGAGATTTTATAATAACCCGATTTTATATCCAAATTTAGTAACAAAAATAAAGCAAAATAATAATTTGTTTCGCTACATCGTATCAAAATATGTTTATCATTTAAAAAAGTACAATTATATCTCAAGCATTATTATGTCTCACAAATTCATAAGAATAACTACATAAATACAAAGTCCGAAGCTGTTATCAAAGTAATTGAAATTAACAGAATATCAATGGTATGATTTATTACAATGTTTGGCTCTTAAAAGTAATTTTTGAAAAATTCGAATAGTTTTTGTAGTGAAAAAGCATTTTATGTTCTGATTCAGAGTCCGTGCTTCTTGCAACAATAACATGTTTATTAAATGTAAAATTATCGAAAAACAATTTACAAATTGATTGGCTTTGTCAAATAAATAAGCATTACTGGTTAGGAAAATGTTAGTTTGCTAATTGTTATTGAATCGCAATTAAATTCAATACCCATAATTGACTTATGAATATTGATTATTTTAGTAAAATTTAGTGTATATCTTGTAAGTGGGAATACCTATTATATTTCCAGAAATCGTATTCATCGCCAAACCCAATCCGGCAATATAAATCCAAATAAATAACAAAAAAATGAATCAATTTTCGTAAACCTTAATTAACACGCTTTAACCGTCAAACTTGATTAAGATAGTAATATTTATGATGTACAATATACAAGGAGTTCTGAAATTTTTCGGCAAAAATTTTTATTTGTTTATTTACGTTAATTATTAATTACGTTATTAAAAAGTTTATTTACGTCTAGATTGGACAAAAGCTATCCCTGGGCATTTATTAACTCATAAATCTCTTTGATTGTAACCTGTGATATCTTTTGCTACCTGTACTCCGATAATTGTTCCAAATTGGCACCATTCTTGACTGGTTACTGTACATACCCATCAGGTATTAAATGAATCTAATGGGGTGGGAATCTAATTATTTGTTGGAGCTTGAAGTCAATTTTTACAATTGCGTGGTGTGGGTGGACTGGCGTTATCTTTTTGAAAAATAAGTCCGACACAACATGAACAGAACGTCGTCAATACAAGGGGTTGTTGAATTTTGTCTACATATCGCTGTTCTGTAAGTATGTCACGATCGACTTCCAAAATGGCCGGTTTTCAACGAACTACTCGCCCTAATATAATAGAAACCAATATTGCGGGATCCTGAAATAGTCGAAAATGAGAATCTTCATTAAAGGCTATTCGTCTCAAGTCGGCGCAGCTCCAAAATGGTCAAGAGGTTGGTACCATTACAATCGATCTTGACGGTGCATAGACATGAGGATTGAGTGGTGAAGCGGAAGGTAAAAGATTAGATTCCACTCTTCCAATTATCTGTCAATGGACTTGTTGGCAACTAGAATTCGAGTCACAATCTGATGAATGGTATAGAAATATTCCCAGTGTTGCGACAACTAATCTGCCAATCGCCCACTCTTAATATTCTGTTGTGGCCCTAGATTGGTCTTAATCGTTCTGGCACTGAAGTCTTCATCGTTCATCCACTCTTATTTACATCATCTAATCACCGTATCCCTTTGACCTAAAGGCCAAACAATTCTTCGACTTTTCCATATAGTTATTTTCAAATTAATGTGTGAGACTCGCTCTCTTTTAAACTCTGACATACGCTTATAATGATAATGACGATTAACTAATTAAATACTGTAATCTAAACGCGTTAATTCTCTTTCTCTTAATTAGCTCGGATTCCATAAGAAGCGCGATGGTTCTGTTTAGATTCATTTCCTGAAAAGTGTATCTCAAGATGAAATTTCTGTTTTGGCCATCTATTTTGCCTTTAACATACTTTGTGACGAAAGAATGTGTCACATTTTATTTATATAACGCACAATAAATTATTTATTAATTACTAAAAAGATCAAGGTATTTCAGAGTTTCTATTCCGATATATTTGTGAAATATTTCTTTTGTTTTTTTTTTCACTTATATCATACATTGTTTTTATTTAAAAACATATTGGGTGTACACTTTAATCCGTTTCAATGCAGAAAAAGAGGACTAAAATATCCATCTTGAACAATATATGCAAAACATTCCAATTTGTTCTATTTAATTATGTAAAAGGAAATTTAAGGAATTATAGGAATAAAAATAGAATCATCAGCGATTCAAACCAATGGAAATTTAAGTAATTTAAATATAAAATAAGGTCATGTTTTGCTCAGGAAATACAAAATGGAAACTTTGGTGAAGCATCGTTAGAATTCTTTCAATGCTTAACGCCTGATGTTTACTTGTCGCAAACATGCAGAAAAAAATATTTACTTTAAAATACAAGAGTCAGTTGCTTACTCTGGGGTATTTGCCTCAGCTTGAAGAAGATAATTTAAAGAAGGAGAATATCTTACTGGTAGTATTTTGGAGCACATTTTAAGGAGAAATAATTTGTTTAAAGGCAAAATGTTACGCTTTCTCTCGGTAAAATCTATTTAATTAACTCTGTAAAGGAAAAGTTGCTTGATTACCTAAATCTTTTTAACAAGACGGAAATAAAGTACAAATAAAAGTAAGAATTTCAGGTAATTCAAAAAAGAGAGAGAACATTTCTAACACTATATTTAAACTAAACATTTATTATTATTATTTTGAACTTTTGCTTATTCTCTTGAGTGCTTGTAATACATTTTGATGGAAGCCTTTATTATATTAGTTTACACAAGCTGAAAGCCTTGTAATACGTTTAATGCATTTTCTATTAATGCATGCTGAGGAATTTAGTCAAATTATTATTTCAACGAGAGTTCATAAAAATAAATATATACTATTTTTTTAACATTGCTTTTAATGAAAGGTTTTGTATTTATACGAATATTAGTAGTTCATAGCTGGATATAGAACTACACATAAGTGCCTTTTTTCAAAATGTTCCTCGCCGGACATTTTAAACAACAAACGCTTTTCCTTTTTGTAATAATTTTATTTCTTTCGTTTGTACTTAGAACATTTATACAAATGTATACTTACTACTACAGAAACGAACTTGCTTTTTTTAAAGCTATCGCTGAATTAACAGTTGACTTTCTTAGAATAAGCTAAGCCTCCCTTCGCTGAAAATATTTAATTTACTTTTCATTTCAAAGCTATATGTCTGAAACCATTTTATATCCTTATGCGTTTCTTAAAAGTAATCGAAAATCTTAAGCACTTTACAAATTGTAACGTGTATAAATAATGTTAGAATTCTGATGGTATGTCTTACTGTATAGATATGTTTAATAATTATTTGTAATGTATTTGTGTAACTTATGTAATTAAATTTCTTTCTTCGCTGATGAATTTTCTGTTTGAGATAGAATATTTGTAAAGTTTAACAAAGTTTTATCACTGAAGTAATACACTTTGCAAAACTGGCATTTTTTTCGCGCACAGTAAAGAAATAATAGAAGCTGTGTCTCTAGTAGGATTTCAAATTCTTGAGCAAAGAAACTAATTAATGAAAGCACTTAATATTATATGGTAAAAGATTTCCTTTAAAAATATTTAAGAAAGTCTTAACAAATCCTTCAAGTATAATGTAATTATCCAAACTGCGGTTTTATAACTTTTGGTATTAAGTTTTAATTCCTTTCATTATCTCAATAAAGATTTTTTAAGCTATTCCGCAACCTGGGAAGAAAATTTCTTACTGATCTCAAAAAAAAAATTGTACATTTTAGAAATTAGAATACTAGAGTAACTTATATCAACATTACATAAATTATTTTTATTAGATATGTTTAATAACTGACTTAAATAAATAACAGTATATATTTCCGTGTTTAATAACAAAGAAATTGAAATTAGGAAATCAGATAAAAGGAAACATTAAAAAATCCTTTCCCCTTATTTAAATACTTTTTTGTAACATTTGGGTAGCTAATGGCCTCCTTGTCATTGAACGTGATCTTCCTGATAAATTCTAACTTAGGTATAAAAATTCCTTCCATTTCGTAAGTATATTTTTTCAACAACAAAAAATCTTATTTAATTTGCTATAAAATTTGGAATTTCAGTATATTACTAGTCATTGCATTAATGCGACCAGTATACGAGTATAAGTTTTCTAAAACACTTTCCTCATGTTATCATTTTAATAAGATAAAAATCAATTGATTGTTTACTAACTTCGTACTTAGAAACAACACGAAGTCTATCAATAACCGACCTCGTAATTTCGAACCTTAGTCAAGTGACCAGGACGACACCTCTGAAAGCACCCCTCTCCAAACATACAGAATTCACCAACGGGAAAACTTGTAACCTCAGCATATTTATGGAAAACCATTCCCTCTACACAGGAGATCGTAATCTTAGGACTTGAATGTTCGACTTGAAATAAACAAATTTGGTCCTGAGCTCGCGACCATGATTGGCCAGTTGCCGTAGCAACTTTAATGAAATAAGATTTCGCAATAATTCTTCGTTTCACCGCAGTACTGAGGTGGTCATACTCGGGGACTTGCGGACGGATTTGATTTCGTCTAGGTATACGTTCGAGGCCTGATGCCACTAGACTCGCCGTGCAGTGGAACTGATAATCGTAAAATTTGGTTTATCCCAAGTACTTCTATTGGTGCGGTTGGTAAGTTTGGGAGTGTCAATTCAGTTATTGTTCTCGTCACTTGATAGAGGTTCACAGTTAAGAGGTTTGCCGCCAATAGACATCGTGTTACTTCTAGTGCGACATTAATAAACACTATCATATCACTTCCTTCGTTTCAGGGATACTTGTTCTGTCTAAAAATAATTAAAACACAGAATGTCAGAACCAAATATTACTCTTTAAAAATATTAATTTTTGTTCAATTAAATGAAATCTTTAGAATCATTCATTATTATATAGTAGATTTGCGACTATGGCTGTTATAAGTAATCAATCATTTAGTGCGACATTTTAGCTTTAAGACTCTGATTTCATTAAATTCCTATTAACAAGAAAAAAAACTTCAGTACTTTCTTCTGAGTTCTTAATTATTCTATCACTTTCTCCAATATAATATTATAGATAGGATGAAACCAATCTAAATTGTGTTTGTTACAGTAAATTTAAGAATTACCATTTAACAAAAATTATTAAAATGTTCTATAACTTAAAGAAAAGAAACATATCATGAATTTTATTCGTCCCTTTTGTCATTATCCGATTCTAACATGAAACGAGTATTAATTTTAGAATAACCTAAAAATATAAGTGGGCTTGGAATTAGGAGTTTAAAAAAATTGTATGGGAAACATAAAAGTAATTGAAATAACACATATCAAAACATTCATATACGAACACAGTTTAAAAGCAAAACCATCGAAATTATGATAGAATTTGTGCAGTTTAATCAGTTATGTAATAATCAAGTCATGAAAATCTCGCATACATTGACTGTCATAAATTATTTGGGAATTAAATAGAAATGAAAAAAAAACGAGTATTTCTAAAATGTATAATTACTACAGCTCTAAATTTGTCACTTTTGGAAACATAAATGCATAACATAAATAGAAAAATTGAGAATATTAATTTTACAATGTTAAATATATTCCTATTAAGTTATTCTATAAATTACAGGTTCACAAACTTTATCACTCAAATAATGATTTGACATATTGTAATTTTTAACGGAAACCTTATTTATTTAGAAAGGTAGTCAATGACAAGGAATCAACAAAAATGAGAAAAAAAACTTATTTTATTCTGTGAGTATTAAAATTTTAAGTCATAAATCTCTTTACACAAAAAAAAAAATTTAAAAAACAAAGAAAATTAATTATTTATTTCCTGCTTATTTAGTGATTAATTAAATTTTATGCCATAACATATAATAACAAAAAGGAATAAAGCTTTCAATGACGTCTTTGCTGTTGTGTCTTTAAAATACGAAACTTCTTGATATCAGGTATACAGTATAACGTTGAATTCTAACATGTGGTGTGATGTCAAAGCTGATCCCGCATTTCTACATCATAGCAACATTTTAGGAAATTTTATTTCACTCAAATATGTTTCAGTAAACGTTTGTAAAGCAATAATGTACTGTTTTCATGTAAATACACCCCATATATATATATATGCTTAAGGAATTCATTAAAAACAAATTAATATCTGTGTTGATAGATAAAGATATATTTAAAAATTAAATACATAATTTTAAAATCTAAAACCCCAAACATTCAAAACAAACTATTAAAAAATTGAACAATATAAAAGAAAGCAGAGAGATAAAATAAAGCAGGATTTAGAGTAATGAATATAATATAATAAATATCTCCTATTCTTTGGAATAGAATGATGTGTTTCTGTTCCGGTAATTACTGATCAAAATATCTCATGTCAGTGAATAACATCATAAAAAAGTAAGGTAATGAACCAAAAATTAAGAAAATCAAACACAGGATAAAAGAGGTATACCAAGTAAACAGCTTCACTTCAAAATACTAGATTACATTTAACTAATTATTTAAAATATTGTAAAGCCAATTAAAAATCTAAATAAAAAAAAAAGTAATATTAACTGAACAAAAAATTAATGAAAAAAACGCGCGTTCTAAAACAAAATGTAATATAAATTACTTAACAATGACATTTCCTCAGAATAAACTGTTGAAACTTCTTAAAGATAACAAAAACAATTGCAGATAAAATTAGTTATCTAATTTTGTAAAGAAACTTTAATAAATTGGAAAAAATAAACCAAGCATTACTATAAAAAAAACTTTTAAAAGAACATACACTACACACACACACACATCATAAAAATATGAGCTTACCTACCCTGCTCCGAGAAAGAATTGACCTTCAAAGTAAAAACTGATTGATTGGTTTAAATGAAACCTTACAAGTCAATTGATTGATTTAAAAAAAAACAAAAAAAATAAAAATACCAGAGAATTGCTTATTAAAAAATTATAAAAAAAAGATATTATAAAACAGTATTTAACAAATTTAAAAAGCCATAAACATTAACTTATGAATAAAGTCTTTAAAAAAGTGAAAAATAGATCAAAAACAAAGTAAAAAAAATGTGTCACCAACTAGATAAAAAAAAAGGCGTATTTATTACATAAACTTTTGAAAATAAATAACACTAAATAAAAATAATAAAATTAAAAATTATACTGACACATAAAAAGAGAAAGATGGAGAAATATAGAACCAGAAATGAAATTGCTTTTTTGAGGGGAAAAAAATGGTCGTGTTTGTGTGTGTAATGGCTAATCATCGTGTTTTTGCTTTTACTAAGTGAATCTGATGTAGTCATTTAGTATATTCGCAGTCACTTGCTCTCAAGCCTATTGGCCTAGCTGTTACATGAACGGAATTTTGATCTCAAGAATTGTTCTTACTAAATTTTAGATTTTTAATGAATTAATTGGATAAACGCTGACGGTTTTTGTAATTCTACATTTCGGTCAAGTGACGAGTCTGACTCCTAAGCGGGCACCTCTCTAAACTTCTACATCACTTCAAAACTTGGAGTCTGTATAGGAATAATGTGTTCCAGTCCCACTAGACAGCAGATATATAGTAGCATTACAACTCGACTCCACTAACACATGGATCAATAAGTCCCGAGACTGTGCGGTCGTTTTTTTTGCGATTTCCTCCTTCAAACGCACCAGCAAGTCAATATAATAATCACTGTTGATCGATTTACCTTTTTCGAGGTAGTCAATGAAAATCACGCCATGCGTAACCCAAAAAACTGACGCCATGACTTTGCCAGCTGACTGCTGCGTTTTCGGACGCTTCGGACGGCTTTCGCCAGCTGTGCGCCACTCAGATGACTGCCGCTTCGACTCTGGAGTGAAGTGATGTATCCATGTTTCGTCCATGGTCACGTAACGACGCAAGAAATCTTTTTTGTTGGGAGTAAATAGCGATAAACAGCTTTCTGAATCATCGACTTGTTGCTGTTTTTGTTCCATCGAAAGCAATCGCGGCACCCACTTGGAAAAAACCTTTTTCATGCTCAATTTTTCATGAAGGATAGTAAATACACTTCCATATGATATCTGTGTCATCTCAGCAATCTCACGGAGCTTCACTTTACGATCTTTCATTATAATTTTTGTCACTTCACTCACATTTTCCGGTGTAACGGCTTCCACAGGTCTACCCGAGCGTTCCGCGTCATTTGTGTCGGTACGACCACGTTTAAACTCAACAAACCACCGACAGATCATTGCTTTTGATGAACAAGAGTCCGGGTAACATTTTTCAATCCATTGTTTCGCTTGCACGGTGTTTTTACCCATTAAAAAACAATGTTTTATCAGAACACGAAACTCGGTTTTTTCCATTTTTTAAACAAACTACAAAACGACTTTACTCCAACCTCGATAACTCAGCTGTTTCTGGTCCGATCGACTTAAAATTTTGACACGTTTCAAGCAAAGGTTAGTACTCTAGAAAGACCTGGTTACTGGTTTACTACGAGCGCCATCTCTGGGTTAGTCTCGGAACTTATTGATCCATATGTTATATGACAAAACTACTCCAACAGCGAGTTCGCTACCATGCCAACTAGGCTAAGACTACCATCACTTACATTCAAGAAATATAGGCATAAAGGGTTTTTCTTAGTCAATAATGTCTTATAAAAATGCTGCAGAAATTTCTTTATTAAAAAACTGTTTTCAGTTAAACATTCATGTAAGGCGAGAAAGCTATTAGTTCGTTTAAGTATAATGCTAATTTTTAGTACGAATTAAAATACTCGAATGAACAAGGTAAAATTTTGTTTCAAAAATAACAACCACCGACCATACGGAATATCCTGATTTTGTAATAACAAAATCTAACATAAATAATCAAATTTTCATAAAATTAATAATTGATTCATGTAAGAAATTTAGATATTAAGCTTTCAAATCTATTAATTTAAGAAAATCTTTGAAATATCATTTACTGTTAAATAGTTTAATGGAAGTAAGATAAGAGAATATTAAATTCTTAACACTAGAGAGAAAAATAATGAGACATTCCACATTTCATTCCATATTATTATCGACATATGTCAAAATATTCTCACAACTAGAATTTTGGAAGAACGCCATACCCTGATTAACAACATTGCTGTAATAAATGCTAAGTTCTTTTAAAATATTTCATTTTTCAATTCGATCTCACAGATATCAAGAAGACAAAACTAGCAAAGGAAAAAGATAACATATTCTATTTCTAAACACAGCTACATGCAATGTATGGGAAGATTCTTAGAAATGCGCTTTAGTTTGAAACTAAATAGTTTTTACATTTTCCATGAAAAATCAGAGATTATATTTTAAATCTATATATAGAAATGTAGAGGAAAAAAAATCACTGAAATAGATGGAAAAGGCTAATTTTATTATGCATGATCTGAATGATTTCCATTTAATTGTTCCCAGAATGCATTATTATTAAACTTTAAGGCTTAAGTATCAATACATAGAAAGTAATAAATATATGACAAAAAGGTTTTGCAAAGAATATTATATGATCTCCATCAAGTATGACAGTAATAAATGAGCTACAAAAAATGAGTTTAATTTAAATAATTCTTTATCTTGAATAAATATGTGGGATCGTTATGGTTGATGTTTTGAAATAAAAGCAAACAAATTTCTGAAATCTTGCAATGTTGATTGGATAATCCTGAACGAACTATATTGTATTTAATAGCTGAATTAATTATAAAATGTATTTATTGTTATCTATATGAAAGACAGTTCAAAATAATTATTTAAAATATAAATATGTAATAAATTTTTCTTATTTAGAATAAATAAAAAATATGCTTATTTTACCGAGATTCCTATAGTAATGTTTTTTTAATACAATCAACGAATTCCTATTAAAATTAAAAAGAAATGCTAACTAATATGATATTCTTCGATAATAAGTTAAATATTGTGGCTTTCCTTGATTTTTATTAAAATATTTTCAGTCTCTATTACGAATCTAATTATGTTTAATCAAATGTTTTATTTCACAAGATCGCTTGCTAAAACATATTTTAATTGAAGCATTGAATTAGTTATTGATAAATTTAATAAACATCTGTTTATATAAAAAAAACATATTAAGCCATCTCTTTTGAAATATAAATACTATAAGCTGAAAGTTAAAATATTCATATTTACTTACACTGCATTCTTTTTAACATTTATGTACTCAGCTTTTGAATATTCATGATTGTAAATATAAGTATCCTTTTATATTAAGGTTAATTTAAAATTATGCTAATTTATACAGAAATGATAACAAATAAATAAATCAATTTTTAAATATGTCAATGTAACTAGAATTGGATTCCTACTTCTAATGATAATTAGTTCAGGAGTAACATTTTATTTTAAAAACTAAATCTTCCAAACGAAATATCAAAATACTCCAAGTTTCTACCTAATATTTTGAATTATTTTTCAAAAATAATTTAAGTAAAAAAGCTAAGGCAAATTTTTCATGTGCTATAGTTACAGCGTTTAATATTGTTTCTCCAAATCTCTAAAATAATGCAAAAGCTTAGAGGGTGGTTTTTTTTTAAAGAGAAAAAGAAGAAAAAAAGTATCACCAAAACATTCTTAGTTTTAGATTAAAAAAATATTCGAACTTATTGAACATTGATGTTACAAACTGTTGCAAGTATATAGAACAAAATCATTCGATTCTATCCACTAGTTAGAGACAATTAATTAATGTTCCACTGTTCTAGGAAATAACTTTTGCAACAAGTCATTTGTCAGAGCAAGAGAGGATCTCATCTGTCGTCATTAGGCATAAAGTAGGAAAGGTCTAAAGGTAGCGACCATCTACTGTCTTCTCCACAGAACTCATTGCTAATTACCTCTTATAATCACTCCCATGACCGGATTCATAATCAATATTCTCTGTTAAGATCAAATCGGGAATATATGCTAGTCTAATTAAGTTATCTGATGCTGACAGAACAGAGATATTGCTAGGGGCATCTCTTCTGCTATCGGGAAAGGTGCCCGATTGTAGGTACATTTAGCAGAGTAATTGGGAAATCATTTTGGATCTAAATAGGAGTGAAAGAGAGGGAGAAAAGTGAACAGCTGTGTATTAATAAAAATACTTAAGAGATGTTCGAAATATGTTACGTAGATAGCTCATTTTAAAATGCATTTATAATTATAAATATGAAGACTTGACGTTTCCAAAAACTATATTACATTCAAAAATTTAATCAAAATTTAAAATATGTCTTATTTATTTAGTTCAGTAGAAATTGTTTATTGGTATATAATTTAGTACATGTGACACACGCAAGGTTCTGTTTGAAAGAAATATCACGTTGTTACTGCGATTAAGACATCTAATAGCTATTAAATAATAATCATGAAATTGTTTTTTCATAATATTTCCTTTCTAAATTTTTGGCGATTTTGAAACTTCTTAAATTGTCGATTTTTAAAATTTCTCTAATAGAAATATACAGTTTATTCTGACCCTAATAGTTCTCTTACTGTATTTTACCTATTTTACTTGAATAAAAGTTTGATTCCAAGAAAAAAATTTAACTTACTAAGTATTCTATCCTAAAGAAATTTGACAGTTACTACAGATAAAACAAAAATGTTAAATTGTAAATACGTATACACTACCTGGACAAAAAAGATCATACATATGCAAATACATCAAAAGAATTCCAAATACATAAAAATAAATATGCAAATACTTGAAAGCCTGTATTTAGTTCCGAAGTACAACAATTTACATGTTCAAGTTACCTGTTTTAAAAGGGTCGAATTCTGGACTAGCTAAATAAAAGAAATGACTAAACATTTCACTGAAAATATTGGATTGATAACATTCCACCACATTATTGAAACCTAGAGGAACAATAGTAAGCCGTCACCATCTTGGAATAAATATGGTCGAAGAATCTCATATTTTCTTAGGTTCAAAGAACTTTTAAGCATCTAATGAAGAAAAATAGCAATAAATCAGCTTTTGAACTCACAGTAATGTTTAACAATGAACTCTAGGGCACAATGTAGTCAAGAAAAGGAATTGATTAAATTGTCAATTAAAAGAACTGAACATAACAGTTATAGAACCACAAGAGAACCACTTATTTCGACAATTAACCGAAAAAGGTTCCAATTTGCTTAAGAGCATAAAGATAACACCATTTAGCAGTGGAGAAAAGTCATGTGGTCTCATATTCAGCAATCCTAAATCAATAACCTTATCAGAGTAAGAACGGGATCTCATGAAGTGATGGACTCATAGTGTATAGAGCTCACTATGAAGGCAAATGGTGATAGAATTCTGATTTGGGTTACTTCAATAAGTCTGGTCAAAGTCATCTTGAAAGATGACTAACACCCTATCTGGGAAAAGCCGTCACGTGATCAAGGGAAAGGACCCATTTCCTTCTGATTCCTGATATTTTTTTTGTGTCCATTTTATTTATTTGAGTGAAAGTGACTGCGGATTTCCCCACGTAGCAAATACTTTATTCCTGTAAGTTTTTACATAGAAATTAATGTTTTTCTCCTATTAAAGTATAATTTTCTTTTTGATCAGATTTTTATCTTCGGTTACACAATTCAACCCGAAATTTAATTTATTTAACAAGCGTTAACGATGCGTTTAGCAAATCAAGTACGTTTACTGCTATTGGATTTACTTCCATTTTTCATTACTATTGCCATAATGTAGGTGTACATACAAAGTAACAGTGACATGATATATTCCTTATTTTATTCTCTTTGTTCATAAGTCACTGAACTATTTTTGTTGATTGCAGTGCACAGTATGATAAACTGGTGCATGTATTACATCAATAATCAGTATGAAAATTAAGATATTTTGTTTGTCATAAGAAATTTTTCCTTAAATTTATTTTTATTCTTTTTTTACTAATCTTATTTACCTAACGGGTATTAAACGTGTATATCTTTTATAGAGTAATTCCTCTCTTTACTGTTACTACCCAACTATTTAACAAATAAGCCAGTGCGATATTATGTTCCTACTTTTCTTTTCCTTAAAGATGAACGGCAGATGCATATATGAAAAAAGAAAATACCACGATAATTTAAAATACAAACAATATAGTGTGTATTAAACATCTTCCAAAATCTTCCCTTGTCAGAAAATATGAAATCGTAAAATAGAATGGCACCGTTATAGAAATACCCAAATGTATTCCTAAATTTTCGGAATATGTCTGTCTTTATACTTTTCCGGACTGAAAAATCATATTTCAATGATGAAATTAAAGAATGCTCCGGTACAATTGAAGGAAAGTAAAAAAAAAATTAAATATTAGATTATCAACTTTTGACCTAATCCCACTCCCCATCATGTCTATCACTTTAAAAGTTACTCTTATCATAAAATCTGACTTTCAACTTAAGTTTAAGAACAGGCAAAGTAATTAAAATAGTCAATTGCACAGGATGAACCTAAGATATTGAGCGCATTTCATGTTTGAAAAAAAGAACGAACCAGTGTACGTACATGTTTATTTTTTATTGGAAATACAACATAAACCAGTTTTATATAACACACTTTTAAGCAATATGTTCCACATGAACTCCGTTTGTGGTACTCAAAATATCAACTCGAAACTCAATATCATGCCAAGTATTTTGCAGCATTTCAACAGTTATTCTCCAATGACTGAAATAATTCGTTGTTTTAGCTTATATATATCCAGAACAGGAGTTACGTACATTTGGTCTTTAACTAACACCCAAAAGAAAAAGTCAAGGGATGAAGGTGGTATCGCCCCTTTTACGACGGATCCAAAGATCAGGAAATATTTTTTCCAGCTCGTTTCAAACTATGGAACCCTAGTGTAGTGGAGCGCCGTCTTGTTGAAAGATAACTCGAGGCCGATGGTATTCAAGTTGAGGAAAAGCATAGCACTGCAACATGTCCAGATATGTAACGCTGGCCACTGTCTGTTCGATGAAGAAAAACGGCCCATATATTTAAGGTGCGGCCAATGCGTATCAAACATTCACTTTCGGGCTACTGTGCGTTTTTTCTCTTACTGCACGAGGAGATTCAGTTTCACAGACCCAATATTTATGAAAGTTAACATAACCAGAAACGTAGAAAGTTGCTTCAGTGGAGTTACGGTTTTTAAGTTACAGTTGTCTTCGTTGATTTTATTAAGAATGTGCATGGTGAAATCGAAACGCTTAGGTTTACCGTTCAGTTTCAATTCACGCAATAATTGAACTTTACATAGATGAAGTTTGATACGTTTACATAAAATTCTCTTACCAGTTTCCTTAGTATTCCCAGCTGCAAACCAGTACTACGAGTCGATGTACTCGGGTTTCTAATAAAAGTTCCCCCCTCCCGCGATCAACATTTTGGATCAGGATCGATGGTCTACCAACTTTCCTATTTTCCACATTTTCCGTGTCTTTAAATTGTTGGTACCAGCATTTAATAGAACCTTTATTGGGACCACGATGTTTTAAGTATTCTAAGCGAAAATGTCTCTGAACGGTTACAATGGATTCGCTATCATGGAACCACATTGCTTTTTCCTATAACGTAGGTATTTGCAGACAGAGGAAATTAGTAAATTTTCCAGAGAAATGCTGTCGCGCCCTCTACCGTCTTGTGTAAAAGTTATTAAAATTTAAAATTTTGTTGAATAAAACTGTTTTATGTTGTCTTTCCAATGAAAAAAAGAGACATGTTCATACGTCAATCAATTTGCTCATTTTTTTCGAGCATGAAATGCGTTCGAAACTTTTGGTCCACCCTGCATGTCAAACAAGAGTTCATTAATCCTTAAAAAGCAGAAAGCCGACCTCCAGTATCAAGTCTTTATCCGTTACTTCTGAAAACTTCTGCAATATATCAAGAATTCTTTTACCGGAATACAATGCTAGTACATCCTTCAAGTATTCAGTCAATCTAACAACGTCGGGTTGTAATCTCCCCGTATCAACTAGACAACTACATATCTGAGTACATTTCTATTTCTCCCTTCCTATTACTGTAACCTTATTATTATTTCTCAATTAATCATTTTTCTCTTTTATACGATTTGAACCTATCTATTTACTTCTAAAGTCATCTCGTTCATTGATTGGGAAGAAGCATCAAACTTAAAGTCAGAAAGGAGCTCCAGATGTTATTTTAAGCGAAATGTCGTGAATAGCCCATGTTATAAACTGATTAATGATTTCATTAGGATGGATAAAATCAATAGTTTAGATAAATTAAAAGAAACTGATCAATGCAATAAAAATATTTTTCTGATTTGCTACCATATACAACATTACGAAGCAAGAGAGTGAAAGTTACATCACATTTACTTTTATTAATTGTGAAAATTGCCCAACACTCTTAAAACCACTGAAAATTAATAAAGATCTCTTTATAGTTATATTTGATGATAATAGTGAATCTGTTGAAAAAATTATTAATAATCATCCCAGATTAATATATTTTAGAGAATTGCTAATTATTCTCAATGCAGATAATATCTAGAAAAAAAAATTCTCTTTTATTTCTGTTTCTTCTCATGTGATGAGTATTCAATTTTGAGAAAAGTATATCGTAAACAGTAATGTAGAAAAGGCTGAAAATTTTATTTTTATTATGAATAAAAGAAATTATTTATTCATTTGCAAAATTTATAAATTCGAATAAATATAACCACAATACAGCAGTAGTTGAAGTATTTTTTTTTTCTTTCTGAGAATCTAAGTCTTACATCCCTTACAAAATAACATGCTATAAGGGATTACAGCATGTTATTCTGTAAGGTATGAGTCAAATTTAATTCCTTCAAGTTCGAGCCAATTACAAAGATTTGCGTATAGACTGTCACTCAAGGTCTTTCAATTCCGGCCAATAGAAACTATCTATGAGGAAAATATAATGAACTAACAGAGCATGAAAAACAGGTAAAACTATAAATAGACGAAATTTTCATAAGATCATATCACAAATAAAAATAATAAAATTATAGACCTTACTAAAAAGGATAAACAGCCACCATTCAATGTTTCTACACTTTTATTTATAGGGTAAAAATAAAGAGAGATAGTATTCGTATCGTTAAACCCTGTAAAAAATAAGAATATTGACAACTTGTATTCTATGACCTTAGACATTTTTTCACTAATGGAAAAGGGATTAGTTTTCCATTTATTTGCATTATAAGTGATAACAATAGAGTAAACAGAAATTGCTTTTCTAAACTGAGTAATGGTATTATAAACAGTGTTGTCAGAATCTAGCTAAACGTGCAAATAAATTATATATTTTATTTTCAATCCTGCACTCTCTATTGAATCTATTCGAAATAACTGTGTGAATCAGAAAAATGCTGATTGTTCTTTAATGCATCCTGATCCTTCAGAATATTTTCAAATTCTAAAAGCTTTTTTTCCATCATTATTTAAAATTTATAGCGAAGTAAGAAAATTTCTTAAAATAGCTCCAATATAATTTTTGAAAACCTTAAAACCAACAAACATTGAAAAAAAAGAATGTAGAAGGAGTTTTAAAAATTTTTGAGGAAAGGAATGGGACAGCCCTTAACAGGAGTTGTGACTATTAAATAACGGGAATTACGCTGTTACGGAAGAAGTACGCATGCGCCACACACCAGTGAACGACAACTGTTTAGCGTGAATCCTTCTCTTTCGAATGCAGTGCCTCTCGTTTCAACAAACAAATCTGTATAACCATAGCCATCATTCGCATGGCAGTTAATATTTTGTTTGACTAGAAAAATGAATTATTGAGGAACGAATTGTTGCGAAATTTCCCATCACACTTGGAGAAACAGCTACTAAAAGTTATAATTCATAATAAGTGTATGATAATGAATGTTTATCACGTGCTTGTGTTTTTGAGTGGCTTAGGCGATTTCAATATGCCCTAGGAAACATTAAAAATGTTTTATGTCCTTGTCACTTTTACTCGTCAAAAACGTATGGCAATATCAAAAAAATCGGTAGTCTGTTTCGATCTGACCATTGGTTGAGTATTCGGACGATTTCTGAGACTGTAGAAATTGACAAAGAACCCATACTGCAAAAAACTCCAAGACAATGCACTTACTCATTCCCCATTGTCTGTCAAAAGATTTCTAGTATCCTCGTGTTAGTCCAGCCGACTTTTTAGACGGATCTAGAGCCATACGAGTTCTATCTGTTTCTAAAGAGACTTTTGTATTAAAAGAAAATTTGAGTCATTAAAACTGTGAAAGAAAAAGATGCAACACGTCTTTTCAGCATTGTTTCGAACAAGGACAGATTCGCATGGAGTATCGTAGGGATAGAGGAGGGATGTATATTGAGGATGATAATAAATAAATATGTATGATATCTCTCTCTCTCAAAATAAAATATTTTACAGCGTCAGTCTCGCTATTTAATGGCCACACCTCATATTTTAAAAGTAAAAATTGACTACTCAGAAAGATTTAATGACACCTCAGTATTCATCAACCATATTGTAGATTTCAGGTATACACTGAATATCAAAAGTCCAAGTAAAACTAAAAATCTTAGATTAAGAAATAATGCACTCTTATCAAAAGAAGATGATGTATTCTTTTTTTTAAGTGTTCAATGGTTGAACTGCAATAAAAATTTTAAACGAAAGAAAAGAAAAGGTTATTTGAGCAAGGAAACATTTTTTGCTTGGAGGCAAACAATGAATACTTTCCCAGAGCTAATGAAGTATCTTTCGATAGAAAAAAAAAAATTCTAAATCCTTTTTAACCGGAATGTTCCAAACTAATAATTTAGAAGCCATATTTGGACAACACAGGCAAAAGTCCAGTTTTAATTACTATGTTACAGTATTGGTAATTCTGAAAGGGGAAGAAAATATGTGTTAAAAGCGTGTTACCCTTACACTATGATAAATAGAGTATGATTTCATTGAAAGGTTTAATCTTAATTCACTCAAGTGATACATTTATTAGCAAAGTTTAGATTAAAGATTTCAAAGAAATATTAAGAATTTCAAATCAGTCTCATATGCTGTTGCAACATAAAATTATCAAGTTGTGATGTGCATAGTGGGTTTTTACATGCATAATATAAATTTCGGATTCTTGTATTGCAAATATTTATTTCTTTTAAGTAAAGAGATCAATTTCGACTCTGAAAATGTCAAAGGGATGAAATATCTGAGACTTTCGGATAGAGGAGGTTTAAAACTTCTCATAAATTGTTATGAACTTAATTTCAACTCAATGCTACTTTTTTATTTTATTAACAACTAAAACATTCGAATCAAGATTTCTTAAAGTTGATTGCCATTATCAAAGTTCACAACAAAAACGTACCTCAAACTACACAAGTTGTGAAATTCATTTCATGCACCATCTCTAAACACCCTGCATTTTCATACTTCAAAAAAATTTCGTTACACTTGGGAATATATGCTTAAATAATTATTTGAAAACGCGCAGTGTAGGAACTTTGACAGAGAACGATAATCGTGCGAAAAGTAAAGAAATTCAAGACCAGCTAAAGCAATATTTGTTTCTTATATTCTCTAATTTGATTGTTTAAATGTTCAATCATTGAATCGTATCTAATATCGTTTTTAAGTACATCCTTATTATTATTTTATTTATAATGTTTATGTTTTACGAATACTTTTAATAGACTGAATAGATATATTATGTATTTATTTTTATTTTTCGCTTAAATTATTTTCCTGAAGATTTTAACAATTGAAGTATATTATACGTGATTGAAAAAAAAAATGAAATTACCTTCCTTTCAAAAATTTTTGTTTTGATTTTTACATATTTTTGCCCACGCAATACAGCCATTCTTAATACATAGAAACAGTATTATTTAGATTTAGCAAAATCATCATATATGTTCTTTTCGCAGAATTTGAACCTAATTAGACTGTGTTTTGCGTCATTAGAGATATATACCATGAAAAGATTTTTTTTTTCGAATTATTTATAGAATAGTTATTATTTTAATACATATTTTTAAAGCTTACAATCTAATTTGGTACTTATTTACTGCATGTATGACGTTTTACTTGTTTCTGTATTTGTATATATTTTTCCACTGATTTTATCATTATGCTGAATCTTTTGCTCTCATTTAATTTTCTACGAATATAAAAAGAGCTATTTCGGAAAAAATTTGAATAGAAATTTTTTTTTAACTAGCTGTGAATTTTCTTATTGAAATATTCTAGAGGATTTTTTTTTTTCATATTTTCTTCGTATGCATAAATTTCATTTGTGGTAACATTTAGTTGAAATTAATTTATATTGATTGTTTTTCTTTCGAGGTTTTGTAATGTTATGAGCATTTCATGAGTGACGGTATTCGTCCCTATTCTCTTCAGAAGAAACTAGAATTGCTTCTAATTTATTATTGCTGACCTTTCATAAGGAAACATTCCAAATCAGAATTATAATAATTCAAGATAAAAACCAATGCTTTTAAAAAAAACGTCTTTATATGGTGGCAAAGTTTATTAAAAAAACCATTGGAATATTAGTTAAAATTTGTCACAAATGTCTAAATATTACATTATTAGGCGAGTAAGAACGATTCCCAATGTTTCAGAGCTCTAGTTTGATGGGAAGTTGGTTAAATTAACAATCGAAAACTTGATAACACCCTGATACACACATATCAGACACACACGAAGTGAAATACGTAAAATCGTTGTAAGAAAGTAATCACTGTGATTGTACAAATATTATTCTACGAATAGAAACGAAATAAACATAGTAAGCTTAACCTTTTCGCTAACGGAGGGAGAAAAAAGAAGTGCTTCACTGGGGCCGCGGCTTCTTACCGCAGAGTGTCAAGCTGTGCCCAGACTATTTTAGATGTTAAGCCTAATTCATGAAAAAAATTCCTCTAAAATCGGCTATTCATTAGAATATTTTGATTTTCACTTATATTATTTAAAATGCATTAAACTTAATATATAAGAAAAAAAAGATTTAATCGAAAATTGAATGTTTTATACAAAACATTACATAAAAAATCATACTTTTAAGAAAATACAAAATATATTTACATATGCTACATAAATTTCATGGTGTAATGATGTATCATTATATGGAACATATAGATATAAAAGATAAATATTATTTTGCTGTATGGTATACTTATAAAAAAATCTTCAATGCATAGTCCAACGTCACATGACTTACACACATATTTTGTCAACTTCTGACAATTCACGCAATATTTTGAGCAAAGGGCACATCTTCTTTGTCCTTTTTTTCATTTAATGTCTATGTTCAGATTTGGATTATTTTTGCTAACATCATTGTCAGATTCATTTATTATTTCGCAAATCTCAGTATGAGATAAACACTTTCTTTTCGTCATAACTGTCTCTACAAATAAGAACTCACTGAATGAAACGAACAGCTGAGAACATCTACTATCAAACCCTAACCCCCATAAAGGGCCATAAATTCTCCGTCCAACTTCTGAGAAGCAAGGAAGATAGAAAAAGCAAACCGAAATCAAGTGCACTCTTTAAATAATGTCATTACATTTAAAGAGCCACGACGCAACACGAACTTTTTACAAATTAACCCCCTCCTGGTAGTCACAAGTGAAATCCAAGCCCATATCACCAAGGTCAACCCTCCAAATAACCTATTTTATACACTCATAGACAAGAACATTAACGCAACAAGAAGGAGTCGTCAAAAAGAAACGAAATTTTACATACGTAATGACTACTTTGATATATGCAAATGATTAGAAAATCAAAGAAAAAGGATCATTTATTTCAGAGAAAAAGGCAAAAGAACGGAGGATTTAATACCCTGTTGAACCCCCTGTAGCGCGAATGCATGATGCGATACGATCGGGCATTGAGGCATACAAGTTCTGTATGATGTCTTGAGACATTTCGTTCCATATTTGCTGTAACCTTCTCTCGGGTTCGTTCAAACTCGTGGGATGCAAAACTCGCCGTCCCCAATGATCCCAGATATGCTCGATTGGAGACCAATCTGGGGATCGGGCAGGTTAAGGAATGATAGTAACAGTGCAGAGACAGACTTGTGACACCCTTGCCATGTGAGGCTGAGCATTGTCTTTTTGAAAAATGGCTCCTGGAAGCCGTTGCATGAGTGGCAATACATGTGGTTGCAGGATGTTATGGACATACCGCTGGGCTGTCATATTGCCACGGATCAATACTAGGGGTGACCGTGTATTGTAGGCAATGGCACCCCATACCATCACACCATCTGTGGGAGTGGTGTGTCACTGTAAAGCAAAGGCAGGATTGAGGCGTTCACCACAGGACCTCTCCACACGAACACGATTGTCATCAGTGCTGAGATTGAATCTGGAATCATTGCTAAAGACGATCTGGTTCCATTCCGCTGCAGTCCAGTTTCCTCGTGTGCGGCACCATTCCAAACGGAGGCGTCGTTGGGTTGGCGTCAAGGGCAGCACACGTAATGGGTGCCGTGATCCCAAATGTGCTTCAGCCAGACGCCTTCGTATAGTACGGAAAGACATAGGAGCCCCTAGAGAAGGTGCTACTTGTGTCTGGATGGCGGCCAATGAAGCAGTTGTCTGTACGCGTGCATTTCTTATGGTGTGGCGGTCTTCTCGACGACTGGTCTGTCGAGGGCATCTTGAGCCTGGTCTTCGAATAAATGACATCTTTCTGATCCACTGTTCCCAACACCTCATCACAACACAATCAGAACGGCCTAACTGACAAGCTACTCACCTAGCTGACCACCCAGCTTCCATCATACCGATGATTCTCCCTCTCTGAAACTGCGACAGCCGCTTATATTGTCTTCGAAAACAGCGTAATGGCATGTCAACCTCAGCTCTTCCTTTTAAACGATTCAGCATACTCAAACAAGCTTTGGTTACCTGTTTTATACTCCACTGAGAATGACCTCTACCTCTGTTAAACGCCCTCTACCGGCTATGCGTAATGCGCAATCCCGCTGCATTTCTAATCATCTGTATATCTCCCCGACATATATCTTCATGCCAAGTTTCATTACGATCCCGCAATTAGTCCTTGGTGCGCTAATTTTTTGTCCATGAGTGTAGATTTCGCGGTATTGTAACGCCATATAGTAACATTAAAAAATCAAGTAAAACGTTCTCATCAAGCGTATCTCTATTGATACGTTGGGCTATAGAAGGCACTCATGCAGCGTATCGTTCGTGATACGCTGGGCACAGGAGAGCCAACACAAGCGTATCGCCTGAGATACGCTGTGAGCTAACGGGTTAACATTCCCGATAGCGATTCCGAAAGGTAAAGCCTTTCACATCTTTCGTGACATCATCAAGATATCATATGGAATTGGTCTTTTCTGTGATCAGCCACATTATACGTCTATAAAATGAAGTTGCTGCATATCTTAAACATGAATATTGACAAAAACATTCCAGCAATGGACTCCCTCCCCTCCACAAAGCAACCAGCTTATCTCAGAACAACATTACCGTGATCCGTCTAGCACAAATCATTCAGAATGGGTTAGGGGGAAATGAAGGTTCCCTTTTTTACTTGAAATGGCCACAACAAAGCACGAATATTAACCCAACTGAAAGTCTTTCGGATATAACTAGAACATCGGCTCCGGAGTGATTCGTCTCTTCCATCCCCAGTTCAATATCTCGGTGAAACATTACTACAAATCTGGACGACAATAAAAGAGGAAGTCATACAGAATCTTATTGAAACAGTACCAAGTCGAATGCGCACTGTGATCCGAACGAAATGGAGTGCGGACAAATAGCAGGTAAGCGTATTCTTATTTTAGCAAAGTAGTGTATTTTAATTATCTTGATCCCTTTTTATGTTCTAGGATTTGCAGAAGCATTAAGTGATTGAAAATAAGTAGGCTCGCAAAGTTGAGCGCATAAATTAAATTTTGAGTTTGTGCAATCCTTTTTGTAAATTTAAATGATAAATCATTAATAGCATAGATGGTAGTACGCAAATTATCATTTATTATAGCTAAGCATGATTGACAGCAATTACATATGCGAATAGCGCAGTCGTTGAAGACGACAACTTTTTGAAATGTTTGAGGAGGTGCATTAAAATTCTAATATGAAGTGAACATAAGAGTTATAGGATAATTTTTACTGATATTCGTGCTTCTCAGAGGAATAAAAGACGAATGACTGAGAGTGAGCGCTGGTGTGGGATATCAAGTGCATTGAAGTAGGACAATCAATCAAAGGTATATTTTCTTTGGCACTGATCATTCGGTAATATATTGGTTATGGAAATACTACTAAACAAAGCGAATAGCTCTTCACAGACCTGAATATGATCGTGCACGGGCTATTGTCGATTTTTTGCTGTTGTAGCCAAGTGCAATACACAGGCGACATTCACGACGATTTTATTCAAAGTTGCAAATAATTGGTAAGACAATATCTACCAATTACATGCGTCAAAGTCTCCATAACTCCATAAGAAGGGGCATTACGTCGGATACAAATTGTATGTATTTTACTATTCATGGAATCCAGATGAGCAAAATTAAAACAATATCGCAAACAGGTCCATTAGATTATCTTCGATTGGTTGAAAATTCTGTACTTGCTCGAATCTAGATTGGCCGTGAAATTAGAAGATAAGTGAGTAAGGGTCTAGAGAGAACATAGCACACACAATGAGGTTAAGAAAAATTAATATTACTGGGTGGCAATGTCTTAGTATGGTCTGGAATTTAAGTGGAATAACGCATCAAGATGCACATCTTAAAAGTCTGCTCTGTAGTATTAGGATGAAATATTTGATCTCAATGTAAGTTTGTAGAGTAAAGAATTGGTCCCTATTTTTCAATATTATATAATGTGGAGGCTAAAACGTTTTTGGAATTTTATCACCTTTGTATACGTACAGAAAATGTTACCTTACACAAGTACCATATATCATTTTAAAGAGAATTCAATTCTAAATTCAAGACAAAAAATAAAATTAAAATATTTGCAATACAAAAAAAAGTTATACATACTTTAACCCTTTCGCTACCGGAGGGAGAAAAAAGAAGTGCTTCTCTGGGCCCGCGGCTTCTAACCACGGAGTGTCACTCTGTGTTCAGACGATTTTAGATACTAAGCCTAATTCGTGAAAAAAATTCCTCTAATATCAGCTATTCATTAAAATATTTTGGTATTTACATATAATATTTAAAATGCATTAAACTTAATATACGCAAAAGAAAAAAAAGATTTAATCAAAAATTGAATGTCTTATACATAAAATTACATAAAAAATCATACTTTTAAGAAAATACAAAATATATTTACATATGTTACATAAATTTCATGGTGTAATGATGTTCCATTATATGGAATATATAGATATAAAAAAATAAAACTTATTTTGCTATATGTTATATTTATGTAAAAAAAATCAATGCATAGTACAACGTCACATGTCTTACACACATATTTTGACGCTTCACGCAAGAGTTTGAGCAAAGGGACATCTTAGTCCTTTTTTTCACTCTTTTTTTACTTTAATGTCTATCTACAGATTAGGATTATTTTCGATAGCATTACTGTCAGATTCATTCATTTTTAGTAAATCTCAGTATCAGATAAATACTTTTTTTTCGTCATGACTGTCGCTATAAATAAAAAAAACGAATGAAACGAACAGCATGAGCATCTGTTACTAAAAGCCCTAACCCCCATAAACATCCATAAATTCTCTTTCGAACTTCTAAGAAGCAAGCAATAAAGAAAAAAGCAAACCGAAAGCAAGTGCATCCTTTAAATCATCTCATTACATTTAAAGAGCCGCGTCGCAATACGAACTTTTAACAATTACCCCCTCCTCCTGATAGCCAGAAGTGAAATCTAACCCCATATCACTAAGGTCAACACTCAAACTAACCTATCTATATAGATTTTGCGGTATTGTAACGCTGTATAGTAACATTAGAAAAATCATATAAAACGTTCTCATTAAGCGTATCTCTATTGATAGGTTGGGCCGTAGATACACTAACGGAGCGTTCAAAAACTGAAAACATACTTGCCAACCCTTACGTACAATAGTGTCTTAGTTTCTCAAAGAATTGAACTCAGGGTAGACTAACCTTAGTCTTATAAAATAAAAGAATCACTAACTCTATCATCTTAAAACTGAGCAATCTAATTAATAATGTTAGTTATATTATATGACTGTGCATTAATGAGTTGATATACAGGTATATCCTCTTGGAATGATGTACAGTTTAATACAAAAGGATACCTACTCACACACATATACTAAATGCAATAAGTATAGTCACAAGAGTATGATACAAACTCCTTTCTGCCCCCTGCCAGAAAAAAAATCTTTCTAACCCCTTTTGGAAATAAAAATATACATTTTTGGTTGTAAATAAATTTAAAATGTTCATTGCGTCTTTCTATTCATTCTCAATTGTGAATATATTTGTATAGCGAATTAACTTGGTATTATTTAAAGTTATTAATTTCATTCGTTAAATTTTATGTTAATGCCATAGGAGTGCTCAATGGGTGTAAGGAACAAAACTCATCAGAATAAACAGTAAATATTTCGAACAATCTATGTAAAACTGTTTAGTTGTATTCCAAACTTTGAATTAAATTATCTAATAAACATATTGACAATTTAAAGCTCATAAGTTTAAAATTAAATTTCAAGAAATTCAAATTAAATAAATAAAACATATTGAATATAATAAAATATAATAAATCGTGAACACACCACTAATAAACGGGTCATGCGTTTTGTGTATCGATTTAATTTTAGGCTATATATAAAAATATATAATGTACTAAGAATGTGATATATATATATATATATATATAGAAAGATAGAGAGAGAGAGAGAGAGAAAGCTTGTGTGGCTGACAAACGAGAATTTACCATCATTCTGAGAATATGGTTTTTCATAGTTGTAAATTCTAAATTGTACTAATTACTATAAATTGTTTGCTTAGTTATCTAATTGTACTCTGTATCTAAAATTGAAATAAATATGATAAGGGAATGTAGCGTTATATAAAAAAAAAAAACTTATTTTTACGTTTTATTCTTGGATTGCTATGATTTTTTGTTGTTACTCATTATTCATAAGGGGCTAAAGCAATTGAGAATTTTCTTGATATCAAAAGCTTAAATTATTTCCCTTCTGAAATGCAAAGCATTAAAATAACTGCTAGTATTTATAAATAATCTTTCTCATAATATAACAGATTTTCATTTTTATTTCTAAAGTAGATTATGTGAAAAAAGAATTTTACATTTATGTCTCATTTAGATATTGATTTTATTTTCATATTTTAGGTTACAAGTGTATTTTTTGAATATTGTAGCTTTAGATTCTTAGAATCTGTATAGCTTTGGAAACTTAGAGAACTTGAAAACGTCAAACTTTAATTTCGTTATTTACTTTATTTTTCATGTGTTACGCATTCTAGACAATTTAATCTTTTTTCATTATTTATTTACATTTTGTCTAGAGCAGCAGTTTTGTCTGAGTAACCATGAACTTAATTACGGAATACGAAACCTTAAAATAAGTTTCTGAAAATTTCAAAGTTTTCCCGATAGCTTAAAAAAACATTAAATTATTAAAAATATGTAATATAGTACATTTATGCAAACAAAAAATATTCGAAACCAGCGAATTATTATCAATCCATTACTGATTTTTGCCTTCTTTTATATTTACATCACTTAAGTTTATTCACATTGCAAATGCTATGGTTTTTTTTTCTTCCTATGATTATACGTTATTTTGAAAAGAAGAAAAAAAACATTATTTGCAAGATTTATTTTTTTCACTTCACAGCTTAGAAATTCTTATATATTACACATATGCATGTCTTATGTATTTATTAAATTGAAGACTTTTTTTAAGTATTTACTTATATTAATGAGATATTTATTATTTGATATACCGAAGTAATAAATAGTAGTAATATTTTTACTAAGCTATAAAGCTAGTTTAAAAAGATTTCAGTGACAATTTAGATTTAATGACTTATTTTATAAAATTGCTGAATGATTTGAAAATATTTTCTTACACGAAAGATTTTAATGTTTTTAAGATTCATTTCAATCCCTGAAACATTTTTCATTCCCCAATATTAATAATTTTTTTTATATTCAATAACATTGAAATACCTTTTTTTTTATTTTGGGTCTCTTAACAAATAAAATATGTTTAATTATTTAAATTTTTTAAACTTCACAGTTAATTTCTTAAATTATGAAAAGCATTCTGTATCAAAAATAAGTGGATTTTAATGTTATCTATTGCACTTATTCTGTCTGAATAACATAAACAATTTTCTACATCGATATTTGAAATTATTTTTGGAAAGGAGTTCACATATTTATAATATATTGAGAATTTCTTTTACAAAAAAAAGCTTGAAAAGTATTTGTTATTCAAGTTAAAATTATTTCTGACTCTCAATTGACTTAAATCCCTAATTGATTGCCAAGTTGAAAAAAAAAGAACTCGCATCAATTTAACATATTTATACAATATTATTTTCTTTTCCCTAAAAATAGTTGCATCTACATCAATAACTGTAATACTACAGATAAACAAAAATATAATCGAAATTATTCTTAATGAAAAGTTACATTTTTACCTTCAAATATTCTACAATTTTGGTTTTTTCAATTCAATTGACATTTATTTATGTTGCGAACATTTAATACGCAATATCGCACACAAGGAAGCTGGACATACTCACGCACTAATATAGAGACGCAAGCGAATCTGGGATCGATCCATAGAAACTCCGTGTTCTTGCCTATTTTGAACTTACGATACAGTTAACGAAAGATTATGTGAGTATAATTTGCAACACTAATAGCTAATTCCAACGGTCTGTTCGTATAATATTGGGTCAACAGTTTATAGACACAACAACCTTTAATGATTGCAGGTGCGGACTTCGTAATTTTGAAGCAAGTGACGAGGACGACAATTGTTATCTCAGAATTGGACTTTCGACATTCATAAAGTGTATCAGTCTACGGTTCAACGTGTCCTAACTAACATCAGGACTCAAGCTTAAAACTAAAAAGAAAGCGTCGATCTTCGGCTCGTGACCATGATCAAATATCAATTTTCAACCTGCAGTTATGTTAATAATTCCTTTTAGCGGATGTTTAACAACAGATTTCGAGTTATTGTAACACATGGGATGGTTTAAAAAACCCAAACCAAACTTAAAAATTAATTCAAGTTTTCGCCGAACAATTTCAATAGAAATCATTACTTTCTCTACACACACACACATATATATATATATATATATATATATATATATATATATGCAATAAGACGAAAAATGACACTCCTAGAAATTATCCGAATGGAACGGAATTGCATATGAACATATATTACGATAAAATATGCAAATTACTAACTTTTGGGCAACAGTGACTGACTAGCTGAAGAGGAGTGGATTGTAGCATAACAGAAGATATTCGAATGAAAATTATACAGAATACATTGCAATACTAAGGCATAATTTCTATGCGAATATCATTCGAACGACCCACAACTTCTAATTCTCACAAAAGAAATCATGAAGAGTATGTTCAGATGTAACTATATTACGTAGGAAGTATCAGAAGAAAGACGATTGGTCCAATCATAGATATAATTGATATTTCGTTCGATGCTATTCTACTATTCAGAAATGACGGCACAAAAAGGTGAAATATGGACATTACACTGCTTCTAAAAGTTGCAGACAGCCAGAAACTTTTTCAGTAATGCTAGGAGCATTTTACTTGGAACATCCTGGACAAGAATTGCTTTCAACAATAAATCCCACTCTGAATTGAAACCCGATTACCAACGATGATATATTTGGAGATGGAAGGGACCGATGTATTATTTATATATAAGCAATTGCAAATGTGAACAATCTAAAATGTATTGTAATATAAAATATTTACCAATGATACGTCATCAAAAACAAAACGTTGTAATTTTTTTAAAGAAGTAAAAATCCAAAAAAGCAGATAAAAATTAAATACCTAATCTGAAGCAATCTTGAACAAATTGCAATGAAATAAAATAAACATTACTATTTTAAAGTAATTTAGAAACATAAGAAATAATACTCATTTTTATACCAATATGTACCTTTTCGAAATATATATAGTTATATATATATATATATATATATATAAGTATATTTAAAAATTATAGAGGATAAAAAAAACTTAAAAATAAAATAATAACTAAATTAAAACCATACATATTCTTCATTAAAATTACAAAAATACTCCTACGTGTTACACCCCTACGTACTAAAATACTCTTTTAGATTATAGATATAGAAATATGAGCATGTTTTTAATTGGAAAAGTAGAGAAAGAAATAAGTTAATTAACAAAAAAATAAGAAAAGGGGGGGGGAATCAAGGGAAACAAGAAAATTGTAGCACAAATATAGTCTTTCGAATACGTAAAAGTACAACAGTACAAATCTGAGCAAGAAAAAAATTAGCACAAATGGAAGAGACAAATCATACATACATATATATATATATATATATATATAACACATCGATCAATAACTCCCGAGACTAACCCAGAGATGGCGCTCCTAGTAAACCAGTAACCAGGTCTTCCTAGAGTACTAACCTTTGCTTGAAACGTGACAAAATTTTAAGTCGATCGGACCAGGAAAAAGGTTTTTTGAAGTGAAGTGAAAAGGGTTTTTTCCAAGGGGGGGCCGCGATTGCTTTCGATGGAACAAAAACAGCAACGAGTCGATGATTCAGAAAGCTGTTTATCGCTATTTACTCGCAACAAAAAAGATTTCATGAAAAAGGAAAAAATTTTTGGAGAAAAAGATCTGTAAAGCGTTGAACGATTGTATCACCCTAAAGGTGACTAACAAAGCGTGTTGTGTGATGAATAAAAACTTGCAAAAAGAGCAATGTCTGATTCCGGGAGTTATTGATCGATATATAGAGAGCAGGATATATATTTGTGTGTGTGTGTCTGTGTGTGTGTAAATTAAGCTCATTTTACGTAGACAAGCTATATTTATTCTTTTTTTTTTATCTATAAAAAATATCTTGATTTAAATTATTTAACTATAATTTTCCAACCCACTTAATGACGGAATTAAGCATGTTAAAAATTTCTAATGTATATTGATTTTTTTATCGTTTAAATTCCAAATTTTCTATCTGGGAAAATATTTATTAATCTACTAAATTAAATTTACTCGATCGCAATTACATTAAATCTAAAAAAGTATCATTCAATTTATTAAAACACTTATTCCAAAAATCGTAATTAAAATAAAATGTTCTGATAGGTTTTGTTTATTTACATGTTAGATAAGTTGTTATGACTCAAATCACATAAAACTAATTAGTAAAATTAACGAGAATTATGACTCGTATTTTTATCTCCTGCTTTGATTTTTAAGATTATATGCTTGGAAAAGAGTTTTTTATGTACTTCAATATATATAGCTTAAATCTGTTTCTTTCTATCTAATTTTACAACTATTATTGATACAATTATTCGGTAACTTTAATTTTTGAAAACAAGTTCACTTTAGTGAAACTAATTTAAAATATTCATCAGTCTAAAATTTCTCCTTATTTTTTTGTGTTTGAATTTTTTTAATAATCTAGACTTTCTAGATGGAAAGAGAGATCCATTTTGTTTTTATGACATTTAGAAATAAGTTACTAACTTGTAACAAACAATATTTGACAATTTTTATAAAAAACACTTTAACTACAGTTTATCCTCAAGTAGCATTTAGTCCTATTCATTTGCTTAATGCAAGAAATTTAAGCAATAGTTGATAGAATACATTTAGAGCTCATTGGTTGATTTAATTAATGCTGCTCTAGAAGTTGAGTGTGGACTACAAGATATGTAACTATCCCATACTTTTGAGAGATAGTCAAGTAGCGTGGCCAATGCTGGAATTGATTTGTACTCCACTATTAACTTTTTTACAACATCAGTAAACTGCTCCAAATGCATTGAATTGCATCAGTCTATATTATTTCATATGATGGTATTTATGCAATCAGGACTCAAAGTCGAGTCTCGATTGTAATACCACCGACTTAGGGATCGCAACCATAATCTCTTGGTTATTAAGATACTCTGATAATGAGGAATGAGAAAAAAATTACAAATCAAGCACATAATATACAAATCAGGCACATGTTAATAATTTAAATTAATGAAAGTTTGTTTTCATTTAAAATTTTAAATGAAATATTTACATTTTAAACAACTCAAATCGTGTTATCTTCCGAAATTTATGCTCTATACTTTTGAAATTTTAACTACTTGGTCCTAAAAGTATATGGAGAAAATGTACTTTATTTTAACTGATTATGCTTACAAAGCTATTAAACTTAGAAGATATGTTTCTTACAGGTTTTGTAAGTTTTTTTTAAAAAAAAAACATTGCATTTAAATCTATATAAGAACTTTGAAAACTAAAATAATTGAAAAGTCTACCTCCAAGTAAGAAATATTTTGATTACTTTCGTAGTTATAGAATTTAAACATTTGTAATAACTTTAGTTTCAGAAATAGTACCATACTTGGGTACTTCGCAACTATTCTTAAGCTCCTAAGCTTTCAAAAAAATTCAATTTGCTTAAATATTTTGAAAATTTATTAATATAAATATTTCGTTTAAAATCTGATAGCATCATTAAATATTGCTTTCGAAGAAATTTATACTTTCTAAGTGGAGAAAAATACTGTCATTATAATTTTCTGTATTTATGTAATATTTCATCTTAGAACATTGCAAAACTTTTAACATCTTTTTTCGAATAAACCTTTCAAACCAGCATCTAAAATCATTTTTTTGAAAGAATTTCAAAATCTTTTACTAACCATTTTAAACGCTAATTTGATTTTCTACTCTTGCTAACGATTTATGAAATGTTTTAAATATTTAATGTGTTGTCATGGTAAACATGTGGCAGTTTTCCTGTATTGCGAGAACTTTCATCCATTTTCGCAGAAATGAAACATATCCTACTTTAAGCATTTCATAAATTGTAACACCTCGATAAATCTTGCTGAAGAAGTACGTTTAATGAAGTTTAAAATTTTCCATAAGTCTTTTGCATCTGCTGCCATTATTTTACCATAAGAAATAAAGACTTCAAAAACGAGAAAAGTACGAAGAATAATAAGAGAAACTAGAAGTAGAAAAAATTTAGAACTAAAACAGAAATTACCAAGATCTGAAGAAAAGAAATATTACTGAAAATAATGAGGCAAACGAGATGTTTAATGAGAACTCTAGGGAAAAGACCAGAGTCTAGAGATTCGGATTTCTTATCCGATCAGGCAGATATTCAAGATGGCAAACTGTAAAAACTAAAATCACCTAACATCTTATTAATTTAGCAAGGCGATCTATAAATTGTCGTTCACTAGGTCGTTTTTCTCTGACTACGTATTTGACTTAATTGGAGCATGTCTGTTTTAGATGTCCATCATAAGGCTTCTAATTTCCTTTCACATAAAGTTCTTAGATACTGGAGCACATGTTGTGCATTGTAATTTTTGAAATAGTGATTTTATGCTTTTATCGATATTGTACCTTTTAATGAGTGGGATATCATTTTTTAAAAGATTTCCTGTTTGAACTTTTTCATGTTTATATCAAAGTAGTTTCCCAGATTGACATATTTCTATAATTGCAGTAACGATTTAAAACAATACACTTGAAACTGCAGTTTATTTTTTTTAAACTTCTTAGTGTTATATTATTCAATGAATTACGCACTTCGAAGTTTATTTTACTTAATACTACCAACGGCAACTACTTTAATGTTTTATAAAAAATATAATAATCGTATAATCTTCCTCATAAGACATTTTGATCAAAATATATCTCGATTAATGGAGGTACGACTTATGAAGGTACTTATCGAAGGTAGGTTACATAGTATATCATATAACTATCATATATGCAATCAATACCATTATATTTTTCTTTATAATACTTATGTATATTTTTTCTTACTTGTAAGTTTTTTTCTTTGAAACAATAAGGAATTATCTGTGAAAATAATAGTGATTTATTTTTTAAGATTATTTTACTTATGCTTTGAAAGCTGTTATCCCGATTTTAGAAATTCTTATGTAGTTAAGTACTTCAGTGTTTAAGTCGCTAATTTGTGGCAAGTAGTGACTGCATCATCACCTGTCACTGAAACTTGATTTCACAAAAGCATGTCGTTAAGAATATCGATGTGATTTAAAGCTAAATCGAAACTGCAATAAAGTTATGGAGCACAGTAAAAGCTAGGAGGTTGAAGCGTTATCCTGGATTTCATTCTGCACATTTGACAATTTTGAAGAATCTATGTAACCTTGTGACGTTGAGCTATTCAAGATTCTTTGATCACTAAGCTTGGGAACTTTCAGTAATTTAAATTGCATTAGATCTTAATTCTATCCCAATCAAAATGAAACATAATTAGAGAAATTAGATCAAAATAAGAAGCGTAGTTTATTAAATTAAGGATAGTGTTATAAAAACGAAATAGAAAATCTAGAAAAAGATGACGGATAGATGATAACGTCAAGTTCTTATATGTGGTAGATTAGAAAGAATCATCGTAAAAAATCGTTTAAATTTATAGTAATTGGAAGTTAACCATGATCAGAATAATAGGAGTCAAATCTCTTATAATCGAAAAGTGCTTGAATTGGAATGAGGGATTTTGTAAACTCTAAGACTTTATTCTTCTAATGTAAACTAGAATTAATTGAGTGTTAAGAGAGAAAACACTTGGCAAGAATTGGTAAATAATAAAGTGTTTTGCTCTGCATTTTTATATCTTAAATTGGAGGTTTGAACTTATTGGCTATTTAATTAGACTTAAAGATGATTGTAAAGTTAAATAATAAAGAAAATGCATCACAATCCTTATTTAGTTCGTTTTGTTTACTAAGTACAAAAACGTTACTATCTTTCAAATAAATTATAGTATTTAAACATTTTAATTTAAGTGTTATTCTTTATAGAAGGAATTAAAACGATGTGACCGTTATTTTATTAAAATGAAAGCAAAAATGTTTTATTTCTTAAGAAAATTAGCAAGAATATGGATCGTAAGAATAGAAGATGGTTAACAGTTAATTGTTAAAATTATTGATGTAATAAGGTGTGGAATTTTCTCATAACAAAACTATTCTTAATCATAAGAAACACCAAGATCCCTTAATGATAGAATTAGCTACAGAAATCTTTTAATATTGTTATAATATAAATGTATACGCTCATATGACATTTTGAAATTTACTTTTGATAATTTATAGCAGGGATCTATGATATATCCTAGTCGATAATAAATCTTAATTTTATGCGAGTTACTTTCACTATGAGCTCCAGATGTTCGGGATACTTCCCAAATCAAATGAAAGCTGAGATTTATTAATTATCTTAATATTTACAAAAAAGTATTTTTCTACTAAATGCACGGTGACTAATGCATGTGTTATAAATTCCCAGACCTGCTGTGAAAGTAAAATATGCAAACCCATATCTTGTTAAGTACATGTATGAAATTTTATCTAATTCCTAACGAAACTTTTGTCTACATGCTCAATTCTTCCAAATAACTTGAAAATATGTCAATTTGGATAAAATGTAAGAAATACATATTAGAAATATTTTGTGTATGTGTATTAATGAATAAAAATTGAAAGTTAAATTATTTACTAGTTAATATTTCTGAGTTCAAGCGTCAAATTTGAATCAGATGTAATTCAAATGGAACGAAAACATGTAGATGTAATAGAGAAAAACGATTAATTACTTACATAAATGAATAATTTATTTTCGATTCAATAGAATTTATTATAGTATTAGGATGATTTGATTGTTTTATTAACGTCTCTCTTAAAAGCAATGAATGCGTAATTTTAAACCATGGTCAAACGACGAGGACTATGCCTAAGCTAGCACTCCTCTCCAAATTTACGCATCATACTAATGTAAGGATACAGAGCTTCGACAGATGGAACGTACATAAGTACTTTTACATACGAGTCTTAAGTGGAGTTAAGACTCAATGGAAACAAAGAAAACATGAATTCGTGACCATAACCACACTGCTAACGTGGCCATATTAACGCATTACAGTAACATGAAAGCTATAGGTGTAGGATCCTTTAAATTCTGAGCTTCTATGAAGAATTAGAACCACATCTGTGCTTCTGGTAACTCCTATCCTAGCTTTCACTCTACACCAAGGGAAGATTTTGGAATCTAACTCCAATTTAGCAAACATCACAGCTCCTGTTGTTTCGTTCAAATTCAAATCCTAAATTCGATTTCAATACAACCCGCAGAGAAATTGTGACCATTCCCGAAGCCTTTATTTATTCATGATTTGCATCTACGGTTAGTGAACCTATTAATAAGTTATTAAGCCATCTATATATCTTCTCGGAAACTCATGTTTGACTTTTCATTCATTCGTAACAGTTCAATTGAAAAGTTCCCGGCCTGAAACATAGAAGGCGCTACTATAATTAATTCCATATGTGTTTTAGTTAGCCCTAACCCTCAAAAGATGCGTGTATAAATTTGACAGCTGTCCGATCATTAATTTGTGAATTATAGCATTTTGAGAGAAGCAACTTTTGTTATTGTGAAAAAAATGGATAAAAAGGAATTTCGCGTGTTGATAAAATATTTCTTTTTGAAGGGAAAAAATACAGTTGAAGCAAAAACTTGGCTTGATGCCGAGCTTCCGGACACTGCCCCAGGAAAATTAACCATCAAGGATTGGTATGCTAAGTTTAGACGTGGTGAAATGAGCACCGAAGACGGTGAACGCAGTGGACGCCCAAAAGAGGTTGCTACCAACGAAAACATTAAAAAAATCCACAAAATGATTTTGAATGACCGTAAATTGAAATTGAATGAAAAAGCAGACACTCTAAAGATATCAACTGAACGTGTACATCATATCATTCACGAATATTTGGGTATGAGAAAGCTCTGTGCAAAGTGGGTGCAGCGCGAGCTCACTTTTGACCAAAACAACGACGAGTTGATGATTCGGAGCAGTGTTTGAAGATGATCAAGCGTAATTAACCCGAGTTTTTGAGTCGATATGTGACAATGGATGAAACATGGTTCTATCATTTCACTCCGAAATCCAATCGACAGTCATCCGAGTGGACTGCACACGATGAACCCGCTCCAAAGCGTGGGAAAACGCAACAGTCGGCTGGCAAGATTATGACGTCGGTATTTTGGGATGCGCATGGGATAATTTTCATTGACTACCTTGAAAAAGGAAGGACCATCAACAGCGATTATTACATAGCGTTATTGGACCGTTTGAAGGACGATATCGCCGAAAAATGGCCGCATTTGAAGAAAAAGAAAGTGCTGCTTCACCAAGACAATGCACCGTGTCACAAGTCAGTGAAAACGGTGGAAAAAATCCATGAATTGGGCTTCGAATTGCTTCCTCATCCACCGTATTCTCCAGATCTGGCCCCCAGCGACTGTTTCCTGTTCTCAGATCTCAAAAGAATGCTCGCTGGGAAGAAATGTTCGTCGAATGAAGAGGTGATCGCCGAAACTGAGGCCTATTTTGAAGCAAAGGACAAATCGTACTACCAAAATGGTATCGAAAAGTTGGAGGGTCGCTATAATCAGTGTATCACCCTTAAAGGGAATTATGTTGAATAAAAAAAACTAATTTTGCCAAAAAATGTGTTTTACTATGGTAGGCCGGGGACTTTTCAATTGACCTGTTATGTCTTGCGGGTTTCTCCTTGCAATGTCAATTAATTTCCCTTTCATGTAAGTTTTAGTTACAAAAGAATTTTCAACTGTTTTTCTTATCAAACGTTAAACTTACTACATTGGAAATATCTCCATAGATCTAGCTGACAAAGTGAATATTTGGATGAATTGGACCCGAAATGTGTATGTGATGAATCCACGTTATCATATTTTTTTTCTTCGTTTTAGCTTTCACTTTCTTTTCGGATATACTTTCTCTTTTTAACACCCACATAAATTTTGCCAACCAACAGTTTTGTGCTTATTGCCTGCAATTTTTGCTCTATCGATAAAACTTTTGCTGTACAATATCGCGTGTATAACGCTAGGATTCCTAGCATTTTTTTATTGCTACATCTACAAAATTTTTGGAATTGCTCGTTTTTCTCAGTTTTAACATAAAAGCCGACACTGGCCATTGACCATGATCTTACTCTTCTATGTTTTCAATTTGTAATACGTTCTGCTGGGTGCTCGCTATGTAAGCTGTGCTACTTTAACTTCTGCTAATCAAGCAAAGCGTTTTGTCAAGTGTCTAATATCTGAAATCAGAATAAGCAACATCCATTTAAATTTATTTAGTATTATGTCTCAAGATGTCAGGTCTACAATAAGAAATACTACGATTGACCAAAAAAGATATCTAAATGGAAAGATACATAGCTTTTGTGAAGGTCTTCCAATCAAAAAATGTCCATCAATCAAATTATAAATAAGACATCGTCCAAGTAATTAGATCTACAATTCATCTTCATTTACAAATTGACCAGTTTTACGTGTAATGTATATGCGGCGAATACCAATGCTCAAATCACATCACAGAGAGGTGAAACAACTTTAATCATTCATTAGGAAGATGAATGATTATTTATTCTTTTCAGTCTTGCTAAATCTTTAGCACGCAATAAGAAGGTGGCTCTGTAAAAGTGTGGAAGGGAATTTGTTTCGACAGCGCAAACGATATATGTTTATTATAAATGTCTTCAATGTTCAGAAGTATCCGCGGTAGGCTAGTGGTCATGGTCATGGACTCACGGCCGGTTTATTTTGTCGAGTCACTGGTTCGAGCCTTGATGCCATAAAAAACTTGCCGTGAAGCCGGGGCTCATGGGCATTTTATCTGTCGGGGAAAACATTCCTTTGGCGTGGTGTGGATGTTATGAGAGGGGGGCTCTAGCTCAGGTGTCGTTCTCGTCACTTTACTGAGGTTCAAAATTATGTTGTCCGTCACCCAAGTTGCTTCTTATTGTGACGTTAATAAACAATCCCATCCCATCAATGTTCAAAAGTTTACCAGTATTAGGTTGTTCTTCAGAATTGTTTGTTTCATTCTGTAATTAGATAACTCATTAATTTGTAATAACTAGATATTCTATCAGGATTACGCTTCAATCCTTAATTTTACAACAACTAAATACAGTATGATATTACCATTTTGGATTTGTCAACTATTGGCCGGAATCTTAATCCAAAGAACAGCTTTTGAAGTGGGAGAGGATTAGTACAAGATGTGCATAATCCTGGACAAAATTTTCCATCCTGTCGGTATTAGAAAATCAAATAAACCAGAGTTGATTCCCTTTGAAATCTCCTTTGTTGCAAACTTTAGCCCAAAGCATATCTGATCACACATACAAATTTATTAAAAACTAATTTTTCAAATTTTGAGCTATTATGAATATAAGACTCTATATTTCCATATATTTTTGGTACAGCGTACTTTTTTTTTTAAATTTTAATTCCTTCACCAAACATTTTGTACTTAATATGATGTTCCAGTAATATAGAAATTGCAGTTGTGTGTTGTTGTTTTTTTCATGTCCGTATATTTGTATTACGTAGTATATATTATATTTACAGTTTATAGCTTTTCTATTATAAAATATTCACCAATTTTGCTAGTGATTAAAAATGGAAATTTTCGTGCCACTTGTCACTCAAGATATTATTATAAACATTCAACAATGTTAAGATCTAATGATTCAAGACGTTAAAACAGCTAATTTATTTCATCCTTATAGTTCATTATAACAACCTTTAATGTGTATCGGGGACTGCATTGGCCTGAAACAAAGAGCTAACAGGATGACATGCAACGGATGAAAATGCATGAAGGAATAAAAAAAATGTAAATCAACTTTTGAATAATTGCTCTATTAATATCTGTAGAAATTAAGTGCACGACCGAAAATTGTTTACCTCGGCTAATGTATTGTTATTCAGATCTCGATGCACCTCTTACAACAAAATTGCAGACGAAACATAAGGTTGTCGCTTAAAAGCTACTATTTCTTGGCTCATTATTAAATCTGGGTCACATGATCTCAGTGAAAGTGAAAGAAATTTCAATAACAATTTGAGGTATGTACAACATGCATTTTTTTCTAGCTTATAAAATTCTATGAGAATGTTTTTCAGAAAAGTCTTCGAAATAGTTCTGCTTAATAAACTTAAAATATTTTCGATAAGCAATCAAAGACATTCTAAACTTCTCGATTTTGCAGAAGTTTATCATAATATTTTTTTAAAATACATGAACATTGTTTGGTAGTTTCAAAAACCTAACATGCAATATATTACTCATTTGGATTTGAAAAAGAAAATTAATAATCAATAAATCATTTCAATGAAATCATTTCTTTATTAAATTTAGAGCAGCATCATACATCGAATCAAAAATATTAAACCTTCAATTGTGCTTATCGCAGTTCTTCTTAAGGGAGTTGTAAAATAATTAAATTTATCTACCTTATTTAAATAATCATTTTTGTGAATTACTGATTCAAAATGATTTAAAAAATTTAACTACTAGTTTATATGATCATAAAATTTAGAAATAGTTAATTTAGGCAATATTATCCACGCAGAATTTAATTTAGCATTTGCACTTAGTTCAAAATTTTGACCATTTGTCTTGGTGTTTCATTTAAAATTAGTAGTGTTGTCACCCAATATAATTTTAACTAATTACCGAATACACATACCTACTGTTAATATCGAAAGAGTAACTTTACAATGATATTCTTCACGCACAGAATTGTAATCCCATTTCCAAATTCAACTTTATTAAATAATGGTCCCAGTATCGTGCTTGCACAATTTAGTGAGTCATACTTAGTTGTTAGAGTTTCTAAGATTTCCTGTAATTCTTAACTTCTAATTTTTCTGTTTTCGCTTCCCAATTTTATTAAAATATTAGTTAATGCAAAGTTCTTAGAATGCTGCGTGTATTTTTTCTTTAATAAAGTAATTCGATCGTCGACTGTGTTTACTAATTAAAGTAGATTTTTTTTTCTCAATAATATACGTTTATATCAAATGATTTCTAATAAACCGTCCGATATGCTTGCAGGAATACATAATATGAAGAATATATATAACTAATTCTAAAATTTTTGGATATCAATCAAAAATACACTGCTCCAATTTATTATTCAAAATAAGTGAAATGATACCTGCAAGGTATGACAATTAAATAACCGAACTACAGATGCCTTAGCCGTTAGGCTTGGTGTGGAGGAATGGGAATTGATTGTAAGTGATCTTGATGCTTCCGGTGGAGGTGGCATGTTATTCCATCCCTTTATCTAGTTCAGTTTGTTTTCCATTCTTTCTTGAGTAAGACTTTGTTGTGTCGAAGTGTCACGATCATGATAAGTTTAAAAATCAAGCAGCAAATTAATTTGAAATTTAAAAAAAACAAACTCCAACCGAATGTTTTGAATTGTTCAAAGAAGTGTTTGGAGATAATTGTATGTCACGTAATCAAATTTTTGATTGGTACAAACGATTTTCGAAAGGTTGGGAGATTGTTAAAGATGCTAAACATTCTGGTTGACCTGTAACATCAAACACTAATGAAAACATTATCAAAAATTAAAGCAGTCGTGTATAAAGATTGGCATTTGAGTGTTCGGATAGTATCAGATATTAGGAAAATTGACAAAGAGACAATAAGAAAAACATTTTGAACGAGGATTTGCATACGACGAACGTTTTCGCAAAACTAGCACCAAAAAATCAAGCACCAAGACAACGCGCCTGCGCACAGTGCGCTCTCTCTGTGAAAGAGTTCTTGGCAGTCAAACGCATTACTGTGCTGGAGCATCCACCGTACTCGCCAAATCTCGCACCATGCGATTTCTACCTCTTTCAGAAAGTGAAAAGTGCTTTGAAGGGAACACATTTTCATTCTGTAAAAGAGTTGAAGGCCAAAGCGGCAGACTTACTGAAGAAGGTGACACCTAATGACCTGCAGCACTGCTGTGAACAGTGGAAAACTTATTAGCAACGATGTATTGATAATGAAGAGGACTAAAAGGTATTAGTATAATGTTTACAATAAATATAATTTGTAAGACTTTTCCGGTTATTTAATTGTCTCACCTCTTATGTCATTCAAAGAATTGTTTCGAGAAAGCAGAGCTGAAACGTGTAATATTTTTGACCAACTATTGTTCATTGAAATAAAAAATTAATTATTTTGATGTTTATAAAAAAGTTTTATAATGAAATGAATTTTCCAAAATATGTAAAATAATTGAAATATATTCTTAATTTTTTTGAACTATTAGTCAATGAATATAATAAAATTTTCTTTTAGGAAATTTGAGTAGGTTTCACTGCGTGAAAGATAGTTTGCACACAAATGGTTCTAATTACTCGCAGCAAGTTGATTTATAAATTCATATATACCTTCTTCTTTAATGTATACATATTACAAATGAAGTGAAAGTTTTAAAAATATATTTTTTAAAATAATGAAATATTTCTAAAAAGAATATTATACTTACTATACGTACAAAATTTTAAGTGTCTATATATACTCGTAAGAGTTTCTGGAATATCGTGCACAAAAGTGAAACAAACTTAAACTAGGAAAAATGCATTTAAAGTGTTAACATCTATAACACATTAATCAATAACTCCCGAGACTAACCCAGAGATGGTGCTCGTAGTAAACCAGTAACCAGGTCTTTCTAGAGTACTAACCTTTGCTTGAAACGTGTCAAAATTTTAAGTCGATCGGACCAGAAACAGCTGAGTTATCGAGGTTGGAGTAAAGTCGTTTTGTAGTTTGTTTAAAAAATGGAAAAAACCGAGTTTCGTGTTCTGATAAAACATTGTTTTTTAATGAGTAAAAACACCGTGCAAGCGAAACAATGGATTGAAAAATGTTACCCGGACTCTTGTCCATCAAAAGCAACGATTTGTCGGTGGTTTGCCGAGTTTAAACGTGGTCGTACCGACACAAATGACGCGGAACGCTCGGGTAGACCTGTGGAAGCCGTTACACCGGAAAATGCAAAATTATAATGAAAGATCGTAAAGTGAAGAGATTGCTGAGATGACACAGATATCATATGGAAGTGTATTTACTGAAAAAGGCTTTTTTGAAGTGAAGTGAAAAGGTTTTTTCCAAGCGCTACTGATTGCTTTCTGATGGAACAAACAGCAACGAGTCGATGATTCAGAAAGACTGTTTATCCGCTATTTACTCGCAACAAAAAAGATTTCTGCGAAAAAAAAAAAAAAAAAAAAAAAAAAGATTTTTTGGAAAAGCGTTGAACGACTTCAGGCTCCACCCAAAAGATTGTCCTAAAAGGTGATTAACAAAAGGTGTTATGTTGATGAATAAAAAAAAAATTTGCAAAAAAAATGTTGTTTTCAATGTTAGTCTCGGGAGTTATTGATTGATGTGTTATATAAAATTAAGTTTTGAAACTTGTGTATTAAAAGGTTCTAAGATGATATAATTTCCCTTCTGTTTGCTCTGACAACTCTTTTTCATTATTTTTATCATTTGTTTTGACCCAAGATGCTCAAATAAATTACACATTCTTTTTCATTAATTCTGCCAGTGAAAAGCCTACATTTCAAAACATTTTTTTTTTGCCAGATTTCTCTAAAATTATTGTATTTGACGTTTATCATTGTAAATTTTAATGGTCAGATTCGGGTAATGTCTAAAATTTAAAAATCAGAAACGATCAACTTTGGGCAACTTTTCGAGATCAACAAGTGTAGACCTTTATTTTTATTATTCATCTTGCCGATATTCCTACTAATTCTTCCTAATGTTTAAAATACTGAATGTAGCTTGTTAAGCAAAATAAACTAAGAAACACACACAAATTCAAAAATGTGGATGCGTGTCCGTTTAAATGTTGATTTTACGAAAACATGTACATTGTGTGAATAATTTTTGAAGGGATTTTGAATATCGTTAAATATTTGGAATCAAAATGTTCAGCATAAAATAACAAGCAATTTTTTTTTCAAACGAAAAATTTGAAGTTTAACACCCCTGAGTCCCCTTAATAGCATTTATTGCATATTGACAAAAAGAGGCCCATTGTACACAAATAAATTCATGGCACTAAAAAACAATTTACATTTTTAACACGGTGTTGATGTTTGATACATTTACACAGTCTGAAATAAAATTCATAATTATTACATAAAAGCCTTTTCGCTTATGCTCGAAAAGGAATCACCAATCATTATAAAATCAGCACTAGAAAGCACAAGACAAGCATACATTTGACGAAGTATAAAGAAAGCAGCAATTGATGAAGCATAATCAGGACAGCAGTCGACGAGAAAAAACAGCGCTATACGAAGCATAAATATTGTAGACTCGTACTGTCTGAATATTTTATTGATAACATGTGAGATCCTTCATGAGCTTCGAATTATAAATACTTTTTATATTAAATTAAAGTATTGTTAAGTATTGTTAAGATCTATGTTAGATTAATTATCTTAAGTATTGT
>BMAW01046038.1:203316-243649 GCA_019974015.1 Nephila pilipes
ATCTATGTTAGATTAATTATCTTAAGTATTGTTAAGATCTATGTTAGGTCTGAAAACAGCACTGGAGAAATTCTAAACTATTACTTTGGACGCTGTATTTTTATTTCATTATTGAGATCTTATAATTTTAATTTTTGTTAAATTTCATTATTTGAACAGAAGTATTAATCTTGCATTATTTATATTTAGAAACTTTTCAAAATTTGCAAAAATTATGAATATATGTATACTGCTGTTTGTAGAAAATGCAACACCATGAAAGAATCATCAGAATCAAATGAAATTTAATGCAGAAACGACTTGTACTGATACAAATAAATGATGAAATTTTCAAAACAAAAGAAACAAATTAAGCGTCCGAAATCAGTATTTGGTGCAGCCACCATGCGCTGCAATAAGTGCTGCTATACGACGTAGCATGGAGTCAAACAGATGTTGAATATCTGCTTGAGGAAGAGAATTCCATATCGCTTGTATGCGCAACCAAAGTTCGTCTTTGGAAACTGCAGGACGCGGATCACGAGCGAGACGCCAACCAACCATATCTCACACGTGCTCAATAGGCGACATATCCGGTGAATAAGCAGGCCAAGGAAGAAGTTGCATGCGTTGTGCTGAACAGAAGTCTCGAACAGTCCGCGCAACATGTGGGCGTGCATTATCCTGCTGAAAGATAGCTCCAGGGATGCCTTGAAGGAAAGGAACGACTTCGGGCTGTAGCACTTCACGGACGTACCTGTTGCTATTGAGATTACCCTCAATTCGTATCAAATTGGATCGTCCATGATACGAAATCGCACCCCAGACCATAACTCCGGGTGTTCGACCACTATGTCGTTCAATAATACACTCAGGAAGGCAGCGTTGACCGGCATAACGTCTAACACGAACACGGCCATCATGGGTCCACAAATTGAAGCGTGATTCATCTGAAAAGACAACTTGGTGCCAATCAGTTCGCCTGTCTCTGTGCTCAAGAGCCCACTGCCGACGCAGCCGTCGATGATTCGCCGTGAGGGGAATCCTGTATAAAGGCACCCTTGCACGCAATCCACGGCGCAGCAGACGACGACGAATTGACGAAGCCGACAATTGTACACCTGTAGCAGTAGACCAACGTGCTGCCAGCTGCCTGGAGGAAGCTGTGCGATCATTCATCGCCATGCGGAGCAGGTGTCGATCATCGCGCTCTGACGTCACCTTCTGTCGTCCAGTGCCTGTTTTTCGAGTTGTTCGGTGCTCCTCGGTCCACTGCTTCCAAACTCGCATCACTGTGGAACTGTTCCGCTGCATACGAGCTGCTATTGCGCGATAGGAAAATCCTCCTTCTCGAAGGCCGATTATCCTCCCTCGTTCAAACTCCGTAAGTTGCTTGAATTTCTTATTCTTCCGTCGTGGAGGCATACTCAGGTCTCACTAAACGTTTGCCACTAACAAATAATCATAGACTTTTTTCAACGTCCCGCTACAGCACTTTATTTATACGCTTTCAGCATCAATTCAGAGGGTGCTGCGCGCGCCGCGAACGCGCGATGGCTCTGAAACTTTATTAATTTGCATAATATCCTATAATTGACATTTGCTGCGAATTTCATTTGATTCTGATGATTCCTTCATGGTGTTGCATTTTCTACAAACAGCAGTTTATATATGGAACTCTATATTCTTTATCAGATAATATATTGACTTCATAAGCATAAGTCATTGTTCAGAAGTACTAGAAGAGTATTTATTGTTACAGAAATCTTACTCATCGGAATGTTAGAAAAAGTAATTATAAGATGCTTTGTTAAATTGAAATTATAACTGGAAAGATTTATTTGGGAAGAAAAATTAATGAAGATAAAAGATTATATTATATTAACCTGATTTTTAACCCAATAGAGTGAGTAGTTAGTATAAAAAAATGCTTAATTTGAAAAAATATTACAGAAGAACTAGAAATAAAATATAATAAATTACGTACTCGAAATAGTCTTATTTCTAATAAGTAAATTGACATAATTTTGTGATGTTATCAAACATCTCTGAATCATATCTATGAAAAATTATGGTTTGTAACCACCATCTTATAGTTTGTAACAGCCCTCTACGAACATTAAAAGGTTTGATTAAATATTCAATATGGTCACAAATTCAGTTGAAGAGACATCAGCAAAAAAAAAAAAAAGAAGAAGAAGCACAATTTATTATCTCTCTTCACAGAACATATAAACACACTGCCATTAATCTCATTTAACTATCTTAAATTTTAGATTAGAGTTAAGCAAATCTTAACTCATTGACTCACTCGCACCATACGAGACACTTCTTGAATACAACCGAATCAAATCCTGTTACTTTTATAATCAGAAATGATTTCTCGTCAAGTTTACTATTATCGGTTTATTGCAGCAATTTATTTTAATGAACTTTTTTACCTCTATCAACTTGTTATCATCTGTCTCACTTCTTACACATTTCAATTCTATTTCATTTATATATCACTCTCTGTCTAATTTAGTTCGATAGACTTCTTATTTTCATCTAACTTAACAAATCGCATTTTATTTTGTTTGAGAGGAATTGTAATTTTATGCAGTTCAAATTACAAAAAAATATGCAGTGTTAGTGTGGAGAAACTCACTCACAAATAGCCCAAAGTCTCATGTCGAAAGATAGTTTCGGTTCATAAATTCTTATTACCTCAGTCAAATTGCATTAATAATATTTTTTTTTTATAAAAAATCTAGTTTTAAATCAAGTTTGGAAGAAATATATTGCAATAATAAAAGAAAAAAAAAATTATTTTTTGTTAAGAGTGACAAGAAGGAAGTAAATATACCTAAAAATATTTTGTTTGATGAAAACTATATTTTTTCTATCTTTTTGTCTATATTTCTTCCCCCCACATGAATAGGAAAAATATTTGAAATGTATTGCTTTTTTTGATATTCCTAAAGATTCATTCTCTAAAGTATATATTTTTTCACCATAAGTTGTATTTATTTACATTTTCCTTTTTTTTTTCAAACCGATTGCCTACGTTTGTTATGCATATTAATTTAAATCTAAGATGAAATAGTATGAAAAACATAATAAATCATTTCAAATTAAAAGCGACGTAATACTATGTAAATATTTTTATTTAAAATTTAAATTTTCAAAATAAAATATGTTTATGTATCCCTTCCATTTTGCACAAAGTAATAAGAGGAGCAAAAACATTATGTTTTTTTTAAAAAATTAAATTGTTTTTGCTTGCGATGCTTGTAAGGATCGATGCTTATAAGATCGTATTTTTAAACATTTCTATTTTTAGATTTAATCACCGTATTTTCAGAGCAACTATTTAAGATAAACTTTTCAGAAAGTAAAAGAACGAAGAAAAATTCATTATTTATGAAATCAAACATATTAATAAGAAAATAATGCAAAATAATAATAACATCTAAGCACTGAAAATTGGATGAAAATAATAAAATTTGTAAGAGAAGTCATTCTATGTTTTTAAAAGTAAATAGTCTGAACAATTGTTTTTATAACTCATTTAATTTCATCTCTTAGTTTTACACCGTTTTAAAATCTAATATATGTTTTCAAATTTAAGGAAATAGCTGAAAGCTTGTAATTTATAACTCCCGAATTAATTAGCTTAAAAATAAAAAAAATAACGAATGGTGAAAATTCGCTTAAAAATTTCTAAAATTATTTTCACTGATTTTTAAAAGTTTTTTGCTGTTTTCTGAGAAAATTCTTGAAAATAACATTTGATATTCATTGCCAAATAGTTTAGGATATTTTTTTCGAACATTGAATTGTTTTGAATATTTTCATTATTCTTATTCAGTCAATTGCTATAACATTTAATCCTCATTATTTAAAATAGAGAATACTTAAATTAAATTTTTTCAATAGAAATTTATAAGCAATCAAGTGAAATGGCACAAAACTGAAACAATGAAAAGCTATAAAGAAGAAAATATCTGGTCTTTTAAATCAAATTACCACGATGAAAATAAAAAAAAATTGATTTATTTAAATTTGTTGTGAAAATAAAATCTTTCTGTAACTTAATTATTGATTCATAATGAAACTGTTGTCAAACAATATCAAGGCACATAAATTATTTACTTAAACAGGCAAAGAAAATTTTAATACAAGAAAGAAAAAAAGTAGAATTCAAAGCGTCTTACGGCTAGCTTACAATTTCAAATAAATATATATGCTTTGAAATTAATGGAACATAGAAATGTATTTAATGAAGTAAAATATTTATTTCGAAAATTGACACATAAAAATATTTGTAATAAGCATTTAAAATATTCTAACAACAATATAGGTAAGACATTTTTATCAACAGGATGAAAATTATAATTTCAAGAAACCAGAATCAATATATATATATATATATATATATATATATAAACGACGTACCAAGAAGGAGTTGCCCGATTATCATGAAATTTCATATGCAAAAAAATTTGGACAGAACATTCAAATGATTTAACATTTGGTGTCCAATGAATGAATAGCGGGAGGTACAGCACATCGGAACTGCGCACTCAGCAAGGATATATAAAATGCGATTCTCAATCTGATGGTCAAATTTTCTGTTGGATTGCGATTTAGAATACATTTCTTCAACTGAAAAAATGCCTCGCCACAGGATTCGAGCTCATTACGAACAACTGTCAGAGTTTGAAAGAGGTCGTATTATTGGATTGAAAGAGGCAGATTGAGCAAATCGGAGAATCTCTCGTCCTAAAGTGGCGATTAGAAGATGCTGACAAGAATGGGGGGACAGTGGCAGATTTCAACATGATGGTAGCGGTCGAACTAGGGCCACAGTAGATCAGGAGAATAAAGGGATTGACATATCAGCAGTCACAGCCCCTGATTCAACTTTATCAACCATCAGACGTGCAACCCACGCATGAGTGTCCACCATGACCATTCTCAGACAACTGATAGAGCAAAATCTGAGCTCATACTGACCGTGACGCCACCTGCCACTCATACCTGTATACTGTTGAGCCAGATTACAGTGGTGCTTTGCTCGATCAAGTTGGAATGATGCTAAGTGTGGTCGTATAATGTTTAGGGACGAATCTCGCTTCCAACTGTGTAATGACGATCATCGAAGACGTGTCTGAAGACTCCCAGGTCAACGTGCCGTTCCTGCTTTCACAAATGCACGCCACACATGTCGTCAACGAGGAGTTATGTTCTGCGGTGCAATTTTCCTTGATAGCCGGGCTCCTTTGGTAGTCATCAGAAGCACACTTACAGCACAGCGGTACATCGACTACATTCTGAGACCTGTTCCTTTTTCAGTACACCTAGCCTTATTTTTCATGAGTATAATGTCAAATTACATACGGCCCGTGTTACTATGAACTGTCTTACAACTTGTCAAACAATTCCTTGGTCAGCCAGATCTCTCTCCAATCGAGCATGTCTGGGATATGATGAGAAGGAGAATGCATTGACCAGAGAATGTTGATGACCTAGCCCTACAATTGGAGCAAATTTGGCAAGAAATACTGGAGGAGACCATAAGAAAGCTTTATCACTCTATGTCACGTCGTGTGGCAGCTTGCATCCAGGGTAGGTGTGGCTCAACTCCTCATTGAGCTCGTTATTTTGTAACTATGTAACTCTGAAATAAATCATTAAATTTTTTTAAAATTTTAATCATTTTCTTTTCTGTACATAATGTTTCTGTCCGCTAATTTTTGTCTCTATCGGACAATTCCTTCTTGGTGCGTCTTTTCTTTTGTTAGTGAGTATGTACAATTATATATATATATATATATATATAGAGAGAGAGAGAGAGAGAGAGAGAGAGAGAATATATATATATATATATATATATATATATATATACTTATTAAATAAATGTATATAAATAAGGAATTTTGATTCAATAGTGGATACAAAATTCAAGAGAAATATACAAATCAAAAATATTCAAATACTAGTAAATTAAATTACTTTTGAAACAACACATTTTTAAGAATATATAGAAACAAATTATGTAAATTAATTTAAATTGTTGATCCAAGCTTTTTTCCGAATTAAATGTTTGCTTAAACAAAGTTTTATGGATCCCATTAAGCATTATTCTGTTATAAAATTTGGTAAAAAACCTTAATTCGTAAAATGATAACAGACAAATTATGTTAATTAGCTAAGATATCTTATTATTTTTAATTTGTTAGCTCTTTTGCTATTTATGTTACTTAGTGAATCCTATTTCGTAACACATATGTATTTATTTAAAAAGTATTAATAATTTTAATTGTTTTTTCTTTCAATAAATAAATAATATATTTGAATGTTATGTTCAAATTTTCTATTCTAATTTACATCGTATCTACATATGTATACAAAAAGTCTCTATAAAATGTTATGCTGAATACAATCCAAATAATTATATATTTATTTGAAAATATTGCTACGTATTTAGTAATTTATAAACATCTAGAAATGAATAATTTTTATTTAGAAAATAACAATAGTTTCTGTGAACATAATAACACAATTACCAATAATCATAATTTCATAAATAGGTCATTTTTTGTGAAGATTTGAGCATGATTGATTTAAAAATGCAATCATGTCCAAAATATCTTTACATGCTTAAAATGAACGATTTCTCAGAAGTTTTGCAACATCATTTTATGAATTTTTAAAGACTGATACACATAATAAGATATAAAAATAAACGAAAAAGATTTACGAACAATGCATATGATATGAAACTATAGCATGAAACAATACAAATAGCAATAATATGTTAGATGTATCAAGAAATATAGGATAGCTCAGAAAAAGTTCAGGAGAATTAATCAGAAGAATCAGAAAAAGGTGAGTCTGACGAATTTAATGTGGTATGTAGCTTACCCTGACTGGCACACACATATCATAACATGATTTAATACTGGAAATAATGTATATAACCACTGTTTGGGAGGGCATTCATTCTACTCATCCAGCAATGAGATTTTCAGGGTCTTTACATCTCTAAGAAGAGGTTTCTTCTATGTAACTACTTTTCCAAAGTTGTCCCCTAAGTTCTCTGTCGGCTTCATATCAGAAGAATATTTGCTAACCACAGTAATCGCTTAATGGTTTCACTTTCAAGTAATTCGTTAACAAGATTTGCTGAATGTGGAAGATAATTACTATATGAAAATAAAATATCAGATTCGCATTCAGCTCGGAAAAGTCTTACATAAAATTCTAAGAACTCATCCTGGTATCTATAGTCAACCATACATCTTCTATTTTAAACTTGTAGGGACGGATATCCATCGATCATTATTCCTTCACGTATCATCACACTTGTCCTATAGAAACGTTCACATTCCATAATGATTGAAGGAAGATATTGATTTTCTGACTGCCTCCATATATAAAAACATTTAAAATTAAATGTCTATAGACAACGACTCACCTAAGTAAATAGAAAGTAGGTTCACTGAAATTCGCTACAGTTATAACATTTTTTGCTTCAATCAAAGCAATTCCTTTTCCGTTATGAAAACAATGAAACAAATACCTTTGACCTTTTGGCGTAAATGCCTTTTCTTTTCATATTCTCAACACTGTTTACCGTGATACAATGGCGGCAACAAACACTGAATTAAACAACGAGTAATAGATTTCATATTATGACATGCAGTCTTTACAATTTATTGATCTTGAGATGCAAATTTTATGCGTTTAGGACTTTGTCCGAATTGCCATATAGTTATATAGCATCGGAGTTAAAAAAAAAAGTTAGAGTTTTGAAGTTCTTCCATTAACATAGAAACTGTTGGAACTCTTTACTCATCATCAAAACATGTAACCTTTTTTGCGCATGTGCGCGATGGTGACATTAGGATAAGTCTCACATCTTTCCCTAGTTCAGAATTGGATTGAATCCTTTATAGCTATGCATAACAGAGAACGCTGATTATGTGAGCATTCTATCTTGTAATACAAATTGTATATAATTATTTATGTTTTATAAATATGTCGTTGTGTCCTCTAAATAATTAAAATCGTTGGATTACCTCATGATGTTATCTCTCATTCTTTGGGATTGATGTCTCTTTTTTGGATTATCTTCATTCTCTAATAACTCGGGAAGATACGTAAGTGAAATTTTCCTTCATTTTGAAAATTATTTGAATTTGGGACATAGAAATTCCAAAATCTGGCATACCTGCCGGGATACGAACTAAATAATTGATGTATATAGTTTTATATTTTAGAAACTATATAAATGGATGGGGAAATCATTAAGAAATTAAAAACTCTAATCTGGAGTAATTTTACTAGAACATTCAACAGAGCTTCAGAAATTTTAAAAACAAAAGTAGAGGACACTAATCTTTTGAGATTGTCCTTTTAGAGCAAAAATATAAAAACCTTAAAAGATTTAGATACGAAGATTTTATCCAATTTGCTAAGTGATACAACGTGAACGCTAGAGTTTTGATCAGGAATAAGTGGCCGAAGTGACCATGCGGTCATAGGCGCGGACTCGCGGCTGGTAGTTTTTATCGAGTCGTGGACTCCAGCTCTGATGCCACTAAAGACTGCCGTGTGGAAGGGGCTGATGCACGTTAAGTATGTCGGGACCCAAAGTCCTCCCGTTTGTGTAGTGAGGAAGTTAGAAGAGGGGGGATGCCAGCTCACGTGTTATCCTCGTCAGTTGACCGAGGCTTAAAATTACGAGGTCCGTTGCTAAAAGTCCTCGGGATGTTTCTAACAGAACCAAACAAAATTAATCAGGAATATGAAGCAATCACTGCTTATCAAGATCGGTTATTGGAAATAAAAACTAAATTAAAGAGACGTTTGAACGTTTTGGAAAACCGAAAACAAGAAATAACTATTTTAAAAGATTCATCCGTTAATTGTAATCGCAAATTTATACTTCCAGTGTTACAACTAAAATAATTTGACGGAAACATTAAGGAATGGCTCCAATGGTGGGGTTATTATAAGAAGATCCACGGAGATTAGGAAACAGAAGACGGGAATACGGCATATGATAAATTTAATTCAATCAACACTGTAGGTTTCACCTGCTAGAGAGTTAGTAGAAACTTTCACTCCAACGGGGTCAAATTACCAGGAACCTGTCAAATGTTTGAAGCAACGCTACGGCAGAGATGATTTACTGATCGAGGTTTACAATAGAGAACTTCTTTCTCAGTGGTGATAGATTACGCAATCCTCAAGGTTAAAAATTTCTATGGTTAAAGTGTACGATATATTAGAAAGGCAATTGAGATTATTGAAATTATTAGACGTGATGGATGATAACTTTTCTGTGTGTTGATTATTGCTTACCAACTGATCTTTTGCGAAGGTATCACGACAGAAACCATAGGAAGTGATTGGTTGACATATCTCTTAAATTTTCTTAAGCAAGAAATTGAATCATAACAAAAAATAATTATAGCTCTTTTTCTTTCGATTTAGATAACCACAATAAAAAAACGGTTACTCATCATTGGAAATAAACCATCGTTTGCTGACTTATTTAATAGCTCCAGACGAAATAATCTGATCTACAATTAGAAAAATTGGGAATGCGCTTTTTGCGGAAAATCGCTTATGAGTCAGGACTGTAGGTTCCTGAAGAGCTAACATACGAAAAAAAAGGAGGAAATTCTTTTTATATTTGGAATTTGTTTCCAGCGTTTAAATTCGAAACCCGGACATATTGTACATTTCTGCTAACCTCTAAATTGCTCAAAATGCAAGGACAACATTTTCCTATAATGTGTAAAATGAATTATCAGTAACCTGACAATAACATTAATGAAAAATGTCTGGAGAAAAAAAATGTCACAGACAGGTCTTTAACTAATAAAACATCTATTCGGCAAATTTATTTACAAACATTAGTGGTTCTAATTCACGGAAATAGTGAAACTAGATTCATTCGACTTCTCTTTGATACAAAATCGTAACGATCATACATTTCGAAATACGCTCCAGAATTTATGAAATGTGAAGCTATTAGTGAAGAATCTATCTTATATTCTTTATTTGGGGCTGTAGAAAACCATGAAATCCATAAAAATATTTTTTTCATTTAAGTAATGTAGATAATACTTATCGTAGTAACTTTAAACTGTTGGATTATGAAATGAATTTTTCTGATATTTTTAGATTAAAACTATCTCCCTATATCTCAAAGAATTTAAATCTAATAAAATGGTGTCGAGTGCATATAAATTCAATCAAACAGAACTGATTATGCCTACAGTTGTCAAATGAGAATAGTAATTGCTTACAGCATTCTGCATAGCATCATAAAATGTTTGATCATGACTGCTCAAATATTTTGAATCAAACGATGATTTTAAAGTGTTTAACATCTAAATATGTAAATGAGTAATGCTCAAGCACGTTTGCTCATATGAAAAAGGAATGTTATTACACGGAATTAATAATCTAATGAGATATATGAATGTGAAAAAAATGTACACTCCACAAGTCAGAAAAATACAAAAAATATATAATGAAATTAAGACATGGACACAATTTTAATACTAGAACGTTCAGAGTGGTCCTTTTGACCACAAAGACACTTTGAAAAGTTATAATTCTTAAAACGCTTATATCAACTCGCTCAAACTGCATGAATTTTATTACATATTTGAGGTTTGTATGTATATTACATTTGTCTATATTGTATATGTGAACAACAAGCGCATAAATTAATTTTCGACTAGAACGATCAAGCGGTAAAAATAATAATTCGAGTTATTTGCTTTTGAAATATCTTCGTCTTTTTCTTCGATTATTTTTTTTATTCCATTCGCAGATGCGATTATTTCCTGAGCCACTGCAGGTGAACATGAGTCAAATACATTGTTTCAAACATTGGCAATTTCAAGTGTCTGACAGCTATTTTTGCAATGGCTCGTACCAAAGAATTGAGTATTGATAAGAGTATCCAGGACTTTTCACCTATACAATGAAAATTGCATTAATGATGATGCAAATAGTGATTCAGATTTCAAAATTCCTACTGAAAGAGAAATTCTTGAGGAAAGATCACATTCCCTAGTCGAAATGGATGATGAAATTTCCTCACAACATATTATTAGTTCCTTAGACAATCTTTACGCTCCAGATGAAATTCAATAGCAAATTTCTGTTGAAAGATCTATTACGTTTTGAAGATATGCCTCGGCAAACATTGAAAAAAATCTTACCAACTTATGGCCGATACTGTGGTGTCCTCCTATAAGTATCTAGTGAAACTGTCTCAAAGAAATTTTACGATTACTCTGGCTTAATGATAAATTGACTCATTCGATACTGGAGTAAACGGAACAGTTTTAATTTATAGGGTGACAAAAGAAAGAGCGGAGAGGGGCGGAATTTAGTGAACTTGCGGTTACAGAAACTTGCGGACACTTTCTTGTGAAAAAGAACTTTTGTTAGTACAATGCATCTAAATCAAAGAAAGTTGTCAGTTATTTACTTTCTCCAGCGAGTCTTATGAAAAGTTCTACAGAATGTCGAAAGAACTGTTACTCGTTAGCGATTGAAACAAAAACAATTATTGCCTACAGTACTTGGCAAAGAAGCATTACGATAGCTGTTAATCCCAAAAAGCTCTCAGAAAATGGTAAATTTTTATAACTTCACTAAGTGTGGCGTAGATGTACCTGATCTAGTAAGCTAATTGTGCGCGATGCTGTCGACTTACTAATTTAACAATGTTATAGATATTGCAAATAAAAATTTATACATTTTACTTAAAACATGTAACTCTTCGCAAATGTCTCGAAGATCCATCGTTTGAACCTTATTAACATTCTAATATTGTTACATCGTTTGTCAAGGAAACGAACTCGATGTCTTCTTGGTTCTTCTAAAGTTCGATATAATCAGATTTATAAATATATTGTATATTATATCAATTTATAAGTGTATTTTATTTTTTATTTCAGAATATATTTTGTTTTACTTTCCATACAGCAATTTAATATCTTTTCCGATATTCTAACGCTTTCAATTTAGAATTATCGCGTATTATTCTACATATTGCACAAAAATTAAATTAATGTCAACAATTCAAGAGTTATAAGGATATTTACAATTTTGTTTCCTTTCATAATTGTTAATCAAATATAGAGAAGCAGTGAAAATAAAAATTTAGAAATAAATATATAAGAGAGTGTAAGAAATTACTCGTATATGAATGAAAAAATAAGCAAAAGCTCTTCACCTCAAAATATGTTATTAAAAATAAATTATTTTTATTTTCTGACCAAATAATCTACCCTAAAACCAAATTCAAAATCTACTTTTGTTCCTTTTACTTAAGCTCTGTAATGTTAAAAATTTAAATTCTCTAAGCACTGTTAAATTTTTAAATTTTCAAAAGCACTGTAAATTTTTAATTTTAATATCTATTTATTGCACTGCGTACATGGAATGAAAGTATCGTCTGAAATTATTTACAAAGACTGTAGATAAAGGCTAATGAGTGTTAAGTGATCCATGGAACAAATCAACATAGTACATGAAACGCAAGAAATCACAGAATACATATTAGAATGTTATACTTAGCCAACAATGGATGTATGGAACAATGGATGTATATTAGGTATTATTTCTTAGCAAAAATGCTGTATTCAAATTCGGCCTCCTAAATTGAATTTTACGGTCATGTTTTAATAATAATATTTTATACAACAAAAACATAGCATTCATAAAAATGAAAATATTTTGAAATTAACGTTTTTTTTTCAACATTCAAAAGAATAAGAAAGCATCTTCATAAAATTCAATAACATTTAAGTAATTTACTTTCATTCCAAATACCTTACAACGGTATATTATGCTCTTCTCTTTGAAGTGAAATAATATAGTACAGAAATGTTTTTAACTCATAAAAATTTCTGAGTGCTTAAGTTTAATTTAATACACATTATTACAAATTTAAAAAAAAAAAAATTTTACGTTTTTAGAAATTTCAATTCCAATTTCTTTTGATTCATATCTCACCTGTTCACCTTCTCAACTTCATTGCACTTCATATTAATTTAAAACTGTTATACATGTTCTGATATTAACTTAAATGAAAAATAAACCACACATTTTTATGTTTTTTCAAAATTATTCAATAATATACCAACTATTCACATATATGTTTTCCGTTATTTAATTACAAACATATGAAATAAAAGTAATTTAGAAAGAAAGGAAGAAAGTAAGCAATAAATGTTAATGAATAGCAATTTAAGAAATTTCGATATGAAATAATATTTCTTTTTACAAAGGTGATAATAAAGACAAACTGATGCTATTAAAGAAAAATATTAAAGAAAATATCCCTTTATTAAAGAAAAATTCTATGAATTTATTTAATGTTTAAAGGATGGAGTGAATTACGTCGCAGACTCCTAATTGAAATTAATTTAAAATACTAAAGACGATTGTTTCCTCTTGGGTATTTCCTTCGGTGTGTGAGTAATAAATAAAAGTAGGAGAATTTTCAATTTCTTCGAGAGAATTTCGAGTACTGATAATTCATTTAAAAGCAAGTTACATTAGTTTTCTCTCTCTTACTTGTATCTATATTGTCTGTCGAAAGCAGAAAGGTTACAGGAGAGAAATCAAACATAACTACTTAGCTATGTAGGGTAAATTATTCACAAAAGCCCTGAAAGACTCATTGATGATTTGACGCGTTATCCGAATTAAATATGAGTATCATTTTTAAACGTGTATGAGTGGGTGGATGTGTAAGTAAAAAATAACTATTAATGTTAAATCGATATATATATATATATATAACTAGTACAAAAATTAAATTACCTAATATTAAACCTACTAAATTACAAAAGAATTATGATTAAAAATATTAAAACTAAATTTTAAAACATGCAAAGTGTTATAACGTAAAATAGTCATTAAATTGCTGAAAATATAAGTAATTAAAAAAGTAAATAAAAAATGGGGATAAAATAATTCTAATACAGCATCAATCTTGGGACTGAGTATAGCGTGTTTATACTACCACTACAGATCATCCAGAATAATTGTAATAACGCAAAATGGTATCAAACCCAAAGAAAGCTGAAAACTCAATTCAAACCAGTAATTCAACCAAAGCAAAAAGGAAAGAATAAACAAAGAGAAAAATTCAATTAAACCAAAGCAAATTAAAATAATCCATTAGAAAACGATGCATATTTATGCACATTATTCAACAATTGTAGCTTAAAAAGAGTTATTAAACTATTGCCTCCATTAAAACAAATGATGTTATTAAACTTTCTTTCCAACATACCCAATAATGGTTTTTATTAAGATAGCACTTAATCACCAAATTACATTTGATTGATTCATTGATTTTGCAAAACTAAAATGAAATTTACTTAAACTTATTTATCTTATCAATAAAAAAAAAAATTATGTATTCACACCAAGAAAATAACAAGAGAAAAATACGTTAAAATTTCTTACAGTAAAAAATAAGCTTTCTTAAATTTAACTAAAAATTTTAAGAAATTCCTACCAGAAACCGGTTTAAAGATAAATCGCTGTCTGAAAGAAAAAGATTTCACAAAAATATTTTTATAAATTTATTAATTCAAGATACATAATTCTAAAAATAAAGTTTGTAATTAATGAAGCATTTAATTATAATAGTAGTTTGTAATCCATTTTTGGGCAGAAAACTTACTAAATTGTTTTTTCTAATATTGTAATTAAATACAAAGTTTCTAAAAATAGAGACATGTAAACTTCTTCTCGATAAAGATGCACAATATATATGAAATTTAAAGCTGTCGCTCTTTTCTTAGATATTACAAAAGATTTTATTAACTATAATTTTCTGTCTTAATTCACTGGTTCATCTGAAATCGATTTAAATACCAAAGATAAAGAGCTAATATAGGATTTTCAGAAAGCTTTTAACGCCCAAATTTTATGTCATTTGTGGATTGGTTTCATAAACTAAAATTTATATATATATATATATATATATCGATTTTTTTTTTAAATTTTTTTTGTCATAATTCAACGAAGAAATCATTTGAGAGACATGAAAGTCAGAAATGAGAGACAGCATTTTGTTTTTAAAAGATGACCAAAGCATAGTTGCGCAAAAATGAATACAATGCATATAGTATGGGATCAAACAAAAAAAGATTACACATGATTTCCTGTCCAAAAGGAAGAACAAGCAGATGTTCCTTAGTATGGGAAATGCCCTCGCCTAACTGCAATGGTTACTTCGCACCATTGCATTTATATCTATCCATAGTCATCACCAGATTGTCCAACCGTTCTTGGAGTAAGAGAGCTCATTTCCATATTATCATCTGTTTCGGTTGTTGGATGTTCCTCGGAGGATGTAATCGTACATCAAGGTGTCTCCGTGAAGCATCCCAAATATGTTCTATGGAATTTAAATCATTGAAGAACGCTGGCCAAAACATTCGAGTGATATCTTCATTTTCCAGAAGCTACTGAACATGAGCAGTTCGGTGTGGACGTGCATTATCATCCATAAAAACGAAATCTGGTCCATTGCACCTCAGAATACTTTTGTTGATTCCGAACTCTTTATCTACACTGATCAATCTACGCCCCTACTCCAAATTTCCGATCATTCTTCCACGTGTGAAAACATCCGGGTGATTTCTTCCAGCCATATTTCACGAAAGAACTCACTTGAACTTGCAATGAATGTATTTAATTACGTCATCGTTCTTCCATTTATTGTAGTTTTGAGCTGCATGCGCTGACAGCACTCGTTTTGTGTACACTCACATCGCTTAACAGATCAATTGAAAAGACCCCGGTCTGACACATAGATGGCTCTACTATAAATAAATCCATATGTATTTTAGTTAGCACTAACCCTAAAGATGCGTGTATAAATTTGATAGCTGTCCGATCATTAGTTTGTGAATTATAGCATTTTGAGTGAAGCAACTTTTGTTATTGTGAAAAAAATGGATAAAAAGGAATTTCGCGTCTTGATAAAATATTGCCTTTTGAAGGGAAAAAATACAGTTGAAGCAAACACTTGGCTTGATGCCGAGTTTCCGGACACTGCCCCTGGAAAATCAACCATCAAAGATTGGTATGCTAAGTTTAGACGTGGTGAAATGAGCACCGAAGACGGTGAACGCAGTGGACGCCCAAAAGAGGTTGTTACCGACAAAAACATTAAAAAAATCCACGAAATGATTTTGAATGACCGTAAATTGAAATTGAATGAAATAGCAGACACTCCAAAGATATCAACTGAACGTGTACATTATATCATTCGCGAATATTTGGGTATGAGAAAGCTCTGTACAAAGGGGGTACCGCGCGAGCTCACTTTTGACCAAAACAACGACGAGTTGATGATTCGGAGCAGTGTTTGAAGATGATCAAGAGTAATAAACCCGAGTTTTTGCGTCGATATGTGACAATGGAGGAATAATGGCTCCATCATTTCACTCCGAAGTCTAATCGACAGTCATCTGAGTGGACTACACACGATGAACTCACTCCAAAGACGTGGGAAAAAGCAACAGTTGGCTGGCAAGGTTGTGGCGTCTGTATTTTGGGATGCGCATGGAATAATTTTCATTGACTACCTTGAAAAAGGAAGGACTATCAACAGAGACTATTACATAGCGTTATGGGACCGTTTGAAAGACGAAATCGCCGAAAAACGGCCGCATTTGAAGAAAAAGAAAGTGTTGCTTCACCAAGACAATGCACCGTGTCATAAGTCAGTGAAAACGATGGCAAAAATCCCTGAATTGGGCTTCGAATTGCTTCCTCATCCACCATATTCTCCAGATCTGGCCCCCAGGGACTATTTCCTGTTCTCAGATCTCAAAAGAATGCTAGCTGGGAAGAAATTTTCGTCGAATGAAGAGGTGATTGCCGAAACTGAGGCGTATTTTGAAGCAAAGGATAAATCGTACTACAAAAATGGTACCGAAAAGTTGGAGGGTCGTTATAATCAGTGCATCACCCTTGAAGGGAATTATGTAATTAAAAAAAAACTAATTTATCCAAAAAAATGTGTTTTACAATGGTAGGCCGGGGACTTTTCAATCTACGTGTTATGATGTGCACGCGTTTTGTTCCTGACATTTGTATACACATTACATTTCTACTTATATATGTATATGTATATATATATATATATATATATATATATATATATATATATATATATATATATATGTATGTATGTATGCATATATATATATATATATATGTCTGTGTGTGTGTGTGTAATATTTCTGAGAAATTATCACGATAACTTGATAAAATTTACTCCTCATATTGATTGAATTATCTTTCTTAGATTTATTTGATTCCATGTTGACGAAAATCGAAGTTATACGCAGTACAGAATAGATAGTGTTTAATCTGTAACATTCTATTATAAGAGGTAATATAAATATAAATAAAGGTTAAAAAAACACGATTTTATAAAATGGAGAAATACATACTTTTATAGCGTAAGGAATTCTTATGAATAACAAACAAAATTTTACTCCTCAAACAGTTTTAATAATAATTTCAACTGTATGACATCCAGGAATAATACACACACACTTATATATATAATAATAATAATTTTCAAATCAATACTTAGATTAAAAGACATGAATGTTTTTAATGAACATTTATCTATATTCAAGATTATGAACATAAATTCTTTTTTACTTTTTCATGTGATCTCCATCTTATTCATAAAACTAAGTTTTACTACACCCATTTACGGCTACGTTAAATAACATTAATTGTATGAAAAATTACAAAAATAATCGAACTAAATCATTTGACTAGGAAATCAGAAATGAATTAATAAAATTATAATGCTAAAATTCATAGCTCCATCTATTCAATTCTCTATTCAAAACAATACGAATTTCATTTATTCCAGAGATATATTTTCAATGCATTCTAATAAATATGTCTTCCTATTCAAGAAAAAAAGCTTATACATTTGCATTTTTTTTATCTTTCTTTTTAAAGGGCAATGTAAAAAATTATCTTCCGAAAATGTGACTGAATGCTTATATCTAACACTCTTTTTAATATACGAACTCATTTTGTGAACTTTTTTCTTTAATTAAGTACTTATACTTATTGCTAAACAAAGATAATACTTAACACCAGAGCACCTAATTGACTTTTACAAAAAAATAGCTGTAATTAAAATTTTTGCGAATGATTAGTTCTCTATAGAATATTAAGGGACAAAATCTGCATGAAGAGTAAAATGTCAATCTTAATTTATTTTCCTTTCCTCTCTGTATTTGTAGTCATCTTTTCTTTCTTTCATAAAAAATTAACCTCAGAAAATGAAAAAGTTTAATTCATTATTCGATGACATCTCTGAAACACTGAAAAATAAGTGATTCTGACTTTTTCATTTGCTTCCTTGATCAAAATCACGATTAAGATCACATTTAATTTTCATTCTCGCTGAAAGCAATTTTTTTAAAATTCATTTAATTATTTATACCTTTAAAAGGAGAGATTTGAGATGGAAATTAATATGAGTCCTTTAAATAATAATTCTTATTTTTTTATTTAAATTTACACTTCTCAAAAAATTAAGAACAGTGCTTCAACAAAAAAATGAGAATTACCTCTATGATTAGCTGTAAAGTATTTTTATCTTTGAAGAGAGATAAATAATATTGGACATTTTAAAGAAAGCGATTATTAATTAGAAAGAACTTAATTATAGTCCTTTAAATACCATATTTGATCTTAAAAAACTTGTTCTAATAAATATTTAAATTAAAAATCTTTTGAAGTGTTTTATAGAAATTATCTAATGATGTGTAAATATTCTACTTCTGATAATTAGTACGTTCGATATATACTCGTAAAATAAATAACTAATAAACATTTTAATTAAAATGTTTAAATATACACTCTTATTTTTCAGCGCTAAGTAACACTGTATCATTCATATAAAAAATTATAAGGAAAATTCTAATAAAGTTATAGTGAGTTATTTATTGGAATTTACATAACTCTAATACCAAGCATGATTTTTTTATTAACAAAGAATTTTAGTTTTTTACAAATGTATATTATTTGATAAAAAAAATAAATAAATGACAGATTTTGCGAAAAAAGTAATAAAATGGATTTTAACTAGGAATTTGTTTTACAGTTGACGGTGCACCATTAGTGATATTGATTTGCCATCCTGTCGAATAAGTTGTCGGACATTGAAATGGGAATCATCACTCACACATAGAGCAACCTATGTTCCGACTCATTTAATGAATTCGGTGAACTTAAGACATTCACCTATATGTCGAAGGAGTTCCAAATTTGCTCTTATCAATATTTCTGGATTTCGAGCAGTAGGATATTAGCATACATTGCGTCAAATTCATCACCAAAAGCAGTTGCTTATGGTGCGACATATGCCCAATGATCCCTTCTGATATTTTCTTACAGTTAAAATTCCTCCATGAATGTAAGTTTGGCAACCCAGAGAGATTGTAGCCAAAACCACAGCTTTACTTTCTCTATAAATTTATGGTTCATCAATATCTGATTAGTAGTATCTAGCGCTTTTTTCTTTCCAGTTCAACACGCGATATGGATCAATCACCAAATTGATTCGAGATTGTCCTCCGATCATGGAACAAGTGGTTTTAATTTATTATAATCCTTCTTGAACGCTTTCATTCTACTCATAAAACACTCGTATAAAGTCATTGAACGTTTAATCCTTTGAAGTGCATCACCATTTCTGGAGGAAAATGCTCTTTCTCTCTCTTTGTGGTTATCCTTCATCTTTGAGGCGAAACACTCAAATAAGTTCGCCAAGAATTTTATACCTTCACCCACGAACACATTCAAACGGACACATATCACACTCACGAGTTACACACATACACTTATATTCCAGTACACGAATAACTTCAACGATAGGAATACCATTGACATCCTCCTCCAGATATGTAATTATTTAATTAAACTGTTTGTTTCAATAAACTTAATGAGTGCACCAAATGAAAGTCCCTTCATCTGAATTGATGTTCTTTATCTTAATTCTCTGTTCTCAACTAGGACCGCAGCCTCTTATTTCCCACTGTACGATCACTTCTTTCGGCTTAGTTAATTAATTGATGTGTTAATGTCAAAATTTTTGTTTTAAGTAAATAAGCTAAATTCAGAGAAGAGGTTTTACATCTAAATGAAATCGGAACTACTTTATATAGAGTGAGATGAGTATGAGTCTAGTTCTGGTAACGTTCTCTGTTGTCCAATTGTTGAATTGTAGTTTTATATTTGAAGACGCCTGTTTCCCAGTGTGTGACAGCAGATACTGTCGTCCCTGTTGCGACAGAACATGCTGAAATATTCTGCGATTGTATTAGTCAGATAATAATCTTGTGCAGCGCTTCAATTCCATGAGTATCTTAGTCAGCATCTGAATTCTCGGACTCAAATTGATCTCAAAATCTATGAATTACTCTTACTGCAATAACCCTATTTCTAATCATTAGATTATCTGACTACTTTACGAATTGGGTAAGTAAACATCTCATACATATTGCTAACAAATCTCTATATCAACTATTAGAGATCAATAAAGCATAAAAAATTCCTTACACATTACAAAAATGGAATTTTTTCAGCTTTAACCGATTACTATATTTTTAAAAATAGATGAGTATATGTGTTTCAAAATGATTTATTATATATATACATATATATATAATAATCAAAATGATTATATATATATATATATTATTTTAATTCTCCCTAGTACGTTTAAACACTTGCGTATATCTTAGTTTTTGGAGTCCTGTAAATTTGAATTTTATAATTCCGGGAATTTCCAGACAGCATACTTCAAATACATGCACATTTCAAATTTAATGAAAGAAAAACATAAAAATTATGTCTGATCATTATTTTTTTGACTAGTTGTTAGAGGGACTATTCACTAAACCCCTTAACTAACTACTGGAGATTCCTTCTGGTTTTATATATAAGTCTCCAGCTCCTTTCCAACCAACTGAAACGTTGTTACGCAAATTAAGTGAACTTAAGAAATGTCATTAATATTTATAATTAAGTCATATAAAATTGACATATAATTGAATTTGTGTTCATATTTATTTATAGAAAGGCTACATTAGTTGAAAGAATGTGGTAGTTGATGAATAGCAGAAGTGCTAAGGCTTGAATAGTTCGCTCAAATTACTTACATGTCTTTGTGAACTATAGGGTCAAGGCTCGTCGCTTTTTTGTCAAACTTTCTACATAGTGTATCACGCATCGTATTCCGATAAGAATAATCTCTGATATTTTATAAAAGTAGTTCGTATCTACATAGGGGGATAGTGAACTATTGGAGAATATTCCCCTTTTTAGAGAAACAATGCATAAGAATTTGAAAAGCAATTGACTACATTCTTTAGCTGTATTTGTGTGATCATTTTAATTAGTTTATATGTGCTGGTAATTAAGTTTAACTTTTGATATTAAACTATTTTTTAAAATGACAGACGAGTCATGTAAGAGAGATACGCCGCAAACATTGAATGAAGATAATTTTCACGAAAAATATTAATACTTCTTCTAAATCAATTTTTTTTAAATTATTAAGATCTATAGTACTCACACTTTTTAATACATTATTAAGGTTATTAGAGCAATTTGCCTCCAGGCTCGATTTAATATAATTGTTTATATGCAATTCTTTGTTTTATTATTAAAATAAATTATTTTCTTTACTCGTTTCTCCTAGCAAAAGAAGGAAACATTTCTCGGAAGATAAAATAAAATTATGTCATTTTTGACAATCATTTATGCATTTTTCTTACATGATATTTTAGTTTAAATCTGCTTATAATAAAAAGTTATGCGTCAAATATCTTGTAGTTTATAATGTAAGTCAAATGTAAAACAAATAGTAATATAGTCGATTGTTTTGAATACTTCACTCTCTACTTATATCAGTTTTTTAATAAAATATCCTTACTGCCTAAAAGTTCTTATTGTTGAGAATATCGACTTTTTAAAAATTCATCTTAATACGTTAACTAGGCACAACAAGTTTGTGAAAAGTTTTAGCCAACACGGTTTGATACCTAGGAGTATGTGTAATTTATATGGACTAATGATTGCACGATGTGGGTTCTTAAATTCTTATTTATGCACTAAAATCACGTTCAACTTTTGTCTTGAGCTTAAAAAACCGGATTCTATTAGTTGGTGAAAATGCAACAAAGAAAACCGTAAAAAAATTATTAAAAAAATAGAAAAATATTAAATCAAAAATAACATTTCATATTATTTTTGAAAAAGTACCAATATTACGCATTCCCTTAATGGATAAAATGACCTTGTCTTTCACCTGCAAATAACTAAGTTACCTTCGAAACAAGCTTTCAATAGTAGCCTTCATCTTTGAGATAAAAGATTTAGTTTTAGCTCCACCTGCTAAGACGACCTATAAATATTGAAGACTTTTCTCCGTAATCTTTAAGTTTCTGGGAGGAAAATAAAAACTACAAAAGTAGGTAAAAGGCTTTTTCAATTCATATTTTAAGTTCTTTGGACATTTTACTGCAGTAGAATGTATTACTTTTTGTCATGGGAAACAATCTAATATTAATTCCTGAGTTTTATTTTTTAAATCAGTAAGAAATGAAAAGTTTAAATTATTTTACACAAAAATCAATGAAAGAAATTTAAGCTGGTTATCATACAATTTTTTGAAATGGAAATATAAGAGTATCTGATTTGATGATTACAAAAAAACATTATTCGTTTATTGTTATTAGTATGCTAAAATCGTTGTTATTTAGAATGGTTTAGTAAAGCTTAATCTCTTTGCGTGATATGAATGTCCTTATTTAAAATAATACGTACATGAAATTTGTATTATACTCTAATTATATTTTGAAACATTATAAGGAGAAAAGTTTAATATATTATGTAAATACAAGGTTTTTTTTTTTTTTTTTTTTTTTTTTGTAATCAACTAAACAATTGATAAAAAGTGAATAAAATAATATTTCAATCTATTTGCCTTTCATTTTTTTAATTACACTTCAAAGAATTAGGTCATATCTTATGCTATTAAGCTTAACCATACCTAATTCAATGAATTAAAAATGATTCAAATGGTTTCCAGAAAATGAATATACATAAAGTAAATATATATTAAATATTATTTTACTATTAAATTGCATAGTTCAATGTTATTTTATAGTAAAATAATATTTTATGTTTAAATTCTATGTACTTTTGCAATTTGTAAATATTTTCGATTCTACTGAAAAATATCTCTCTTAAATAAGATGATTTGCATGCTTAACATGAGAATAGAATTACAATTCATTGTTTCATATATCAATCGGATAAACTCTTTATAAATAGAGTTATTGAAAAAAAACTGTAGACTAGACACAAGCTAGACATGGCTCTTTACTCTTCTCATTTATTTACATCTATCCTTAATGAAGACTTTAAATTTGCAAATCTCTTTTATGTTTAACTATACTTAATCTTAGATTCAGAAACATTGACATTAAAATAAAAATTATTATGTATTGTACAGACGATATATTGCAAAAGAATAATTCTTAGAGCCCGAAATCGAAATCAGATTTAATTATAAGTGAATGAACAATAAATTCTTCACTAACTGGTTCTAAAAACAGAACATTAAGCCTTCGTTTAAGATTTGAGATGAACAAGTTTTTAAAACTGTAGTTATGCGCTTATAATTTATCGAACTTATCTATAAATATTCGTAGATTAGTTTTATAATTTTCTTTTCATAAAATGTTAATTATTGGAGTTAAATATCCCTTGATTAATCAAAATCTCTTAAAGTTGCTTTTCAGAAATTATTTTTAGAACTTAATATAAACAATGAAATCCAAATTTGGTTTCGGTATATGAAATCTACGATAACGCTTTCTATATGTTTTCTTTGTTTTTGAAATAATTAGTATAAAAGATTAAATTTCCTTAAAAATCATTGCAGTCTAAAGAACTTCTCATTATATCTTTCGTAAATTCAATTTTTAAACATTTGCATTGGTTCACACTATAAGAAGAAAATTAAAGCGTAGGTAAAAATGTTTTTGATCTGGAGGGAAAATATAATTAAAATGTATAAAACGTTATTTTTAAATTAAAGGAGATCAAATTACCTACATTAAGAAAGCAATTTTTATTTTTCTAGTGTTTGACATAAAGGCTTATCCTGTTACCCGATATCCAATCTGGAGCATAAATTTCAATATTTCAAGATGAAAGACGGATTAAATGAACATGCATTACCCTAAGAAATTAATATTTTTCAAATTAGTGTAAAACTTTTAATATAAATTTACGGCTATCATTATGATATAAAAAAGAAGAAAACTCACTTTTGGAAATAAAATATCAAAAGTTTATGTATTGGTATTTAATTAATCATTGTTTTTTTTAAAGAAACGAAACTAGGAAAGCTCAATACATATTATAAAGATTATTGATAAAATGCTTTTGTAAAGCAAGCAATCAATGAATAATATGAAAAGGAGAGTAATACTGAAGTAATTTTGAGCTATTGGCAAATATCTTTTCATTCAATATATATTTTAGTTTAAAAAAGATAAAAATATATTTAGACAAATACAAAGAAAATTCACTTACATAAATATTTGTAATAATTTTGTAATATATTTATCTCCATTTCCATTGGTTTAATAAACATTTTCACAAAATGTCTGTCGCTCTAAATAGAACAACATATACTATTCGATTATAGATGAAAGATTTTTTTAAATGAATTTGTTACAAAAAGAATAATTTAATGAAACTAATTAATACGAGAAATAAGCAGACTTTTTATCTTAATATGCGTCCCTTATAATATCTACATTCTCATTACTAAGAACATAGATAGCGTGTCAAAAAATGTCAAATAATTTTAAATTTTCTTTCATACTGTAACAATGTCTCATTTGCAGATAAAAATAATATTAATAAATAAGATGCTTAAGATGATTAATCAATAAGATTAAATAAGATTGTATACTCCAATTTCATTTTGATGATAAAGATTTATGTCATATAAGATAAAAAAAATATTTCATATAAATATTTCGCAAAGTTTGTTTTTTATGAAATAATTAATACATCTAGATAAAATTTATTATGCTTATTAATTATTCAATGTATTTAATGTTGTGAATTACAGCTATTAATATTGAATTGTTTGGTTTCAGGAAGTCGTACATTGATTTAAACCATAGTACGAGGAAGATAGCTTAATCTGCTGAATTCTACTCGTACAATTAGGGCCCAATAACCCAAAAAAGCGCTAACAGAAATACATAACTCTGGATGCTGAGTTATGTTCAGAAGTGTTAAGAATAATAAAAAATTGTTTCTATTATCTGTTAGAAATAATTAAAATTTTTCGATACTCAAGAGTAATAATTAAGACTTTACAATAGTACATGTTATTTCATTTCATAGTTTCTTGAATCTAAGCAATTCAACATTAACAGCTGCATTTTACAATATTATGTACATAGGTATCAATTAGTATGTAGAAGAAATTTCATTCAACTGTCTCTGTTTTCCTTAATTAATGATTAAAACTTTGCGATACCCTCTCTTGCATATCAGCATATTTAATTACGTGGATATATCTTATGTCCATCATTAAAATTGCAATAAAATACATTTCCTTAATTTTTTATAGTCTTGAAATATAAATGAACATAACTAACATCAACCAATTATTACAAGAGTTCATGATAAATTTGATAATCTCTCATCTCAATGTCTGTTAGATATATTCTCTTTTATTGGATGGCGGTTCAGTCATGTTTGAGTGACATTAACAACTAATCACTGACTTTAATTCTTGCCTCTTTTGTAAATAATTTGCACGTTCACAAATATCTTCTACTTATTTATTGAAATTATATTTAATCAATTACACTTTAATAGAGAGAAAATGTAAGGTTATTGCGAACAGTTTTGATACGATCTTACCTTTCGAAGCATTTTAAGTAATAATACTTAATTTAATCATAGTCTGGGAGGCCAAGGTAGTCTAGTGGCCATGGTCGCGAACTTGCGGTTGTTATTTTTCGTCGAGTCATGAATTCGAGCCTTGATGCCACTAAAGAACCACCGTGCAGCTGGTACAAAAGCCCGGTAAATCTGTTAAGGCTCAAAGTTCTCCTGTTGGCATTGTGCAAAAGTTAGGAGAGGGCTGGCAGCTCAGGGTTTTTTCTCGTCAATAGGAAGAGACTCAAAATTACGATAACCGTCGCCAACAGCCCTCGTGTTGCTTCTAGTGCGATGTTAATTAACTAAATGAAACCAGACCCTCATAGTCTAGGGAGGGCAGGTTTGCAATCCAGCAAGTATCATCTAGCCCGACACTTCTTGAGTGATCTACATATAAATTCATTTTTAATAAAATACACATTTCAAAATTTCGGAATAAATCAATTATTATTTTAAAAATTATAGTTTCTTCTCAAGTGATGTAAATATATAACCTGATTAATTTTGTCACAAAGTATTACATTTAATTAACAAAACTTATAACTATATTGTTGTTAACCACATTTGTTATAAAAATAATCGGAGCAGTATAATGCAGATCACGTTATAGCTTACAATACATCTTACAATATTATGATGGTAACATCTTACAATATTATTATGAAATTAAATATATACTATTATTAAAACTTAAAGGTTTCAAAAATTGCAAATGCTTTTTCAGGAAATATTGTAAATCAGGTAAATTTATACATTCTTAAGCATACATTTTGCTCCATTACGAGTATAATAATGATAAGAATTAAGTTTAATAAGCTATAAAAAGAGTCATTACTTTTTTTAAGGAAATATACTGAAGTGCTCCATTTTATTAAATAATATAGTTATCCAAAACAATTATTTCCTTAAGATATCTGCAAAATTCTCTTAGGATTTATGACTTCTAAGGCTTAGACAGTTTTCAGGTATTCTTTTCTTACTTGTATTGTTGTTATTTTTTATTTACATGATTTTTTCAATATTTTTCCCAAGGATAAAAATTTAAGAAAAATGAACTAGATATTTTCAATGTATAAATGCATGCTTTTCCAATATTTTACAAAAATAATTGAGAATTTATTAAAGTATTTTTAGATAAGGGCCGCTTTGATATTAAAGAAAATACGTGAAGGTTTTTGTACTATTTTATATTTATTAGAAACCCAGTACCTTAATCAACCGTTCAATAAAATTACCTTCACTATTAAGACTCGTATCATATCGTACAACCATCTTCTGTATCCCATCATCAAAGCAATCTGTCGCCCGGTATTAACCACTGCAGCATGGCGGCTCAGACATCATCGTAATCATAGCACTTACCGCCTGAATGCTGATTAAAGTGTTGGAGCAAGTAGTAGCCACTTGCAGCTAGATAAGGTCTATACTGAAGGAGATTATGTTATCTCCAGCTGTATGATGTGTTGTGGTCTCGTTTTCGATGAGCAACGTGAAGATGATCAGTCTCGTGCAACAAATTAATCTTTTTTTGCTAATCATGCTACGCTTTTTGTCTTGAATTTCGACGCAGCTTACTGGTATTAAAGATATTACGTAATGGATCTAAATTTTATTGTGTCACACCGAGTAAAATATTCCACAAATAACACCCCTGTCTATCCCGAAACACAGTGCACACGATTTTGTGTGCTAAAATTGTTATCTTGAGCTACTCTTTTTTGTGTGATGTAAAATGTCTCCATTGCATGAACTGCTATTCTGATTCCAGTATCACATGAATCACATGAATCACATGTCCACACACTTCAATAATCTACTGATACATTTAGGCAGCGTTCATGTCTTTTTTCAAGCAGCAAAAGAATCAGATCGTGTATTCCACAATTGGAGGCATTTCCAATCGTGTAAGACATTTTAAATGAGTACCAAAAAAAGCTTACGCGAACAACTTTTTTTGTTTCTAGTGTCTATGAATAATCAATAGATACATATACTGGATGCATCTGAGAGTAGAGGCGATAGTAGAGCTGCAGCTGTAGTAATTAAAAAGGGTAAGTGCTTGAAAAAACATGCTAGTGGTATTTTTAATCTAAAATTATCTTTGGTATAAACATTATAAGGATTCTGTTGAGTTTTCCCAGCAAATGCTCTTCGGGATTTTTGGCCGTTTTCATTATTTTTACTTTTTTACATATGTACACGTTTATACGAAGCATTTTTGTTTTTTGCTTCATCCTAAATTAAATTCATAATTATCAGATTTCTTAAAGAAAATTACCTGAACAAAATTTTAAAATTTCAACCTAAGTTTTGTTTCAAACTTATTTTAGGTATAAACCTTAATAAATATTATATATGAGTTTTCAATTCCAAAAAATGTGAAAAGAAACATGGAAGGCTAAAAAACAAATGTGGCACTGATTTCAGTCGAATTTTCACTGACCATGGGAATAGGAATTAGTATTATAGACCGAAAAGCAAGCATCAATGAATTGCTCCAGGTAAATCTGCTCCACAGCAGACGTAGTTCATCTCGCTTTTTTTTAGAATGGGCATAGGAAGTTATGCATGTGAACTTCTGAGTAAAAGGAAAAATTATTACCATGTTCTATTGCAGTGAAAATTATTACCATGTTCTATTGCAGTGAAAATTACCCCCATTCGCTATTCACATGCCCAACACTATTATTTCTAATCCTAACATTGATATTTTTTAAACCAGTACTTTTTGTCTTCATAAGTCTCATTATGAATTTCCCAAGCAGAAGTTTCAGTCTGTTGTAAATAAAATTTATTCCGCATGCTTTAAAGTAGAAAACATATATCTCTACGATTAGACTCTACTTGTTCTCGGTTTTTTTTTTTTTTTTTTTTTTTTTTTTTTTTTAATTTTTGCAACATATTTTAACAAATAACAATGGTGGTAACATCCATACGAACCATCCATTTGAATCCTAGTAATTTATTTATGTAATGAAAACACATATGTATAAGTATATCTGTAAAAACATCTTTCTCTCTGTTTCACATCTCCTTAAATATAATCCTTCAAATCCTAATGAAGCATAAATTCAACGTATTAAATATATCAGTGTGAAAAATTATTGAAACATTTTGTTTTTCTAGAACAGTTACATTTCACAAAATTATTTTAAAAGCTAAAAAAAAAAAATTCCTCTTTTTGTTAAAAGTTATAATTACTATTTATTTAATCAATAGAAGTAACATAAACATTATTAGATACTAAATTAAAACCTTGAAAAACGATATATGTTTTTATATACTAAAACAAATGTTTCACAATTATTTTCTTGAAACGTTATTGCGAAGAAAAACTGTTAGGATTTATAGTTATTACAACGAAGTAACTCTTTCAATTTTTAAACATTTCTGAACTAATTTTATACAAACATCAAGTGCACTAAACAACATTTTAATTACGACACTATTTCATTTTTCTTCGCAAAATATTTTATTTCATCACCATATCATCTCATAATCCTATTTATTTATTTTTAAGTGTTTTAATTCTAATTTTTATTTTTTAAATTTATCCGTTCGAATGTCTTGTAGCTTTTTAATTTTTTTTTTTTTTTTTGTTTTTTGTTTCAGTTTTATTTTTTGATGTAATTGCGGTATTGTTATTATGATTGTTTGGTTAAAATATATTCACCGTGATCCTAATGTTTTGAATTTTAGATTTCGTAAACAGTTTGAAATTGTGTTTGGTATACCATTGTTCAGATATTCCTCTACTTACGACTTAGTTTATACTGGTTTACAGGTTGTAAGTTTAATTCTTTTATTTTTTAACGTTATTTTTTGATTCAAATGGAAATTAATTTACATAAGAGACAAAAAAAATTACTCTTTTTTCGTATATTTAACATTCATAAAGTTAAAACCACATATTTATTTTAATCAACATATTATAATATATTATTATCCAGCTTTTGAGAGGATTTGGGGAGGGGGGCTATAGTAAACTGCATTACACAGTAATCAAATAAATAATAATAATCCCTTCCATCCCTTAAAAATAGATACACATTTCAAAAACAAGAAGCACTAACTGAGGAAAAATTCTCTTATGAAGGTATTTATTTTTTCATCATTCTTTCCAAAATTCGTGAAATAGCTTTCATACGCAATGAACAGTGATTAATGTTTCACATTCCCTTAGCAGAGAGAGGGAATACGCTTCTGATTCCAAAAATGAATTAACAGCGATATTTTTTCATAATTTCCTATTAAAATTAAAACCATAATGGGCATTTGAATGATGCAAGTGTTTGAAATTTCATCTTCTATTTTTCTGCGTTTAAAACTACAGAGTTACATTAATGATAATTTAATCTAAAAGCTTTAGATTAAATAAAAACACATAGTATTTCAATTATTATAAGATTCATACAATGTTATATTAATACTTATTCAAATTGAATAAATATTAGCATAAAAGTTGTCATTATTAATAATGTCTGAACCTTTATTAAAATATTTTATAACAAGTTTATAAACTAAAAAAGCACATTATATGACAAGGAGAAAACTGAGCCATCGATTTTCTATTAAAGTAGAATTATGATGAAAAAAAGTATGTTTTATTTTCCTATGCTCCGTAAAAACATGAAATTAGTTTTTAAGAAACTAAACAATAAAGAAGTATAATCTACATTTAATAGTTACAAAACTCTGCTTATGAACGTAAAAAAAGAAAATTGAAAATTTTTTTTCTATTAAACGAGTGGCACAAACTTATTCTTTTCAACAGGTTGAATTAAATTACTAGAAATATATTTTGTTCAGTATCTTCTCAGAAATATTTTCAATATTTAGCACTGACTCTTGATCATGATGTACCTAATCAAACATTGAACTTCTATTGTTCTTTTACTGACATACACTTTCTCCTCAGTTATTTCACAAGTAACTAACACTATCGAACAATACTTTGTTCTTATGAAGATGAAGTAATTTTTTTCGATATATCTGTTTTATTAAATAATGATTGTGTTATTCATTCGTTATGAATACTACCAGTTGCAGTCAGAACATTATACCTATTTCTATCTTTAATAACTTTTATTTATTATTACATTTATTCATTTTTCATTCATTTGTGAATTATACGTCACATTTAAGTGATATATTCTTCTGTTAGATCCTAACAATAGCTTACAACGACTTCCTCACAATTTTATTTACATTTTTGATCATTCTTTCACATTGTGGGATTATTGTATCTTACGATACAGTCAGTCGAAATAAAGAATCCATGCATTAAAGGATAGACATTCCTATTATATAAATTGGAAGAAGATATGAATATAAAAAAATAAATTTCTTGAATTTATAAATAACTTTAAATTATGGCTAGGATTTGAATGCAATATTTCAAAAATAACAGTTTTTTTTTAAATTATATTCACATAAAATTCTGTGATTTTCCTCAAATCAGAAAAAACAGAGATTATTTTATGTGTATTCAATTATTTATGAACTACAACGGTTATATTAAACCCAAGCCTAGAAGACTTTTATTAATGATGGGTTAGTAAATCTTTTTTAGTATTCAAATTTTAATTATTATTACCATTATCTTACATTGGTTCAAATTTTCTAGATAAAACCAAGTTTAATTGCAAATTTATAAAGTAAATATCAAAAGTAGTGTAAAAAAATATTTTTTGTATTGGCTGATGGAAGAAAATAATTTTTTTCCCATTTTCTGTTGTTACCAATTTTAAGAAACGGTTAAATATTCACCATATCTATAGTAATAAAAAAATATAAAAACAATATTATAAACAAATATGTCTGCGTTGATAATTAATTTAAAAAAGAAAACGAGCTTAAACTGATTTATAATGCATAAAATTTTTTAAATTATTTAAAAATGTAGCTATATACTTTCAGAACATGAATTGAATAAATTAATTAATTACTATTAGATATCGTTACCCAAGTCATACAATTTATTCTTTCATTATATTAGTAATTTATTTACTTATTTACTGAAGATTATTTAGAAGTATCATTTAAAATATTTATAGATGTACATCATATAAATTCTTCGAAAATAAAATATTTATTCAATCAAATTTTTGAAAAAAGCTTCATTCTAGACTTGAAATAAAATTCGGAGGATGGAATTTAAATTTAATTTAACATAAAACACTTGTTCTATTGTCAAAATTCATACATTAATTATTTTAAAAAATTACGTCAATATCTGACCTATGGATATCATAATACAGTTGCATCATTAAACAAAATATTTAGTTTCAAACGCACTAAAAAATGTATTTTGAATACCTTAATCAATTCTGCTGTTGAAATTTTAAACATAGTCAGTAAAATTTTAGACACTAATATGTGTAATCAGGTAGTTAAATTCTGTTAAGTAATGTACATAAAATAATTTTTTTATTATTATAGACTAAAACTTGATTAAATAAATTTCCATTAAAAGTTGTCTTAAATGCGGCGAGAATGACATTTTGAATTGAGCGAAAAATGTTAAAATCACATAGAAAAATACATTTTTTATTTACTTTAACATGTCAAGAAAAAGTTGATACTTAACTGCTCACATAAGATGTAATATAAATTAAAATTGCTGTCTATAGTGTTTCATGTTTTTATGGATCTGATTTTGTTTAATGTATCACGATTACGTGGCACAGATTTTAAATTAAAAACTTAACACATATATTTCGTTAAGCAGTTATTTTAATCATAAATCAAAAATTTCATCATATATTGATTTTATTGAATTAATTGATATTCCATTGTAAAAATATCTAAAACGTGTTAAGTGGAAATTTTTCTTTGTATATTTTAGAATGAGTTCTATTTAATATTTATCAGCTGCGAAATTGCAAGCTGATCCGCATAAATATTAAAGCTATTAATTATTGGCGCCTTAGCTTTAAGAATTAACAAAGATCACTGTTGATAACTGTTTTTTTAACATTCTCCTTTAATAACGTAGTTATGTTATTTGTCAAAAATGACAAAAATTCATGTAAGTTGTTTTAATGCTAAAATAAAAGGACATTAATCTTCTTTCAGGTAAAATTTGACCTCTTGACAATCCTGTCATATTTTGCGTATAGTACCATGAGCTTAATATCGAGTTGCCGTATTTTGTGGCGTATATCCCAATAAAATGAGACGAAAAATGACTATGCAAGCTAAATTTTCTAATTGTGAAATTCTTCACGCATTTATTTCCTCTTCATTTATCTTAGTTAAAAATACCTTTTCTTGCGAATTTGGCGAACGATAAAATTCGATCTCAAGAAATTCCTTGCGCTTCAGTGATTCCAGCACTGAAATGAGACAAAGAGAGAATAAATCAAGCAAATGATTTAGGAATAGCGCAAGACAAACTTGGCAGAACGTTAAAGTAAATTATTATTGTTATTCATTGCGAGCCATTAAACAATTTTATTTGCTACGGTTGAAATATCTTTCAAACGGAGTAAGCACCAGCACCAAGCCACAATTTACGAGGCTATTAGAAGTTTAAATTCTGTGTTGATAAAATGGATACCATAAATTAGAGACTCATTTATTCGATGATGTGTGAGGAACTTTTCTACAGCTTTGTACATTACTATCGTTATCCTTTTTTAAAGAAAGATTCCCGCATCCGAAGACAGGCTTGAAAGCTCTTTCTATTAAATAATCCCTTTAGGCGTATTTCTGTCAGATATTTTTTTAATTCATCTAAAACTTCCGTGCGTTTGCAGTTTAATACACTACAGATTCTGTTCAAAAGAAAGTATTAAATATAATTCATCGTTACACCACTTTTATTCAGCAGGAAACTATTTTTAAGAGATTTTCATGTTAGTGAAAACAACTTTATACAACTTCAAAAATAATTAGAATATAATTTGTAGGAGGAATCTTCATAAAAATAATACGTGTTTTGTGTTCCGTTTTACATTCAGAAAAAATTCCTATAATTCCATAACTAGTAATTGTATTTTTCTCAATTTAGCACTTCGCTAATATATATATATATATATATATATATATATATATATATATATATATATATATATATTGCTTTTCTATTTTTAGTCACTAAATTTCTTTTAAATTGTTTGATTCTTTAATAGAATGTTTTAACTTTTGAGAGTTTTTGGCAATAAATTGTTTGATTGTTTAAATAAATAAACAAATTCTTATATCATTTGTACAAATATTAACTTATAATTCTTATAATTGAATTATTACCTTAAATATTTAGTTCGTTTTCTGTTAATACAATTATTTTAATATTGACTTTTCTTATATTGTTATACATTGTGATTTGTATTAATTATGTTCATATATATGAGCTTTTAATATTAAATTTATTTATATATAATGTATAATAGGAATAAAATAAAACTAATGGCTTACAGTTCTTAAATTATAATTACAATTTTAAGAATATTAAATTCAATTGCAGTGTATATAATAGCAAAACATGGAAAACTTCTAAAATGGTTAATAATGAATTATCTAATATTAATGTTTCTTCAAAGCCTGTTACTTTGATTAGATACTAAAATGTAAAATATAAGATTATAAATATATGGGTCACAATTGTCAAGATTGTGTTATTTAATATAGACACGATGTTAATAAATTTAATATCAAAAACTGTAATAAAATTGATATTATACATTTTAATCTTGACACATTTGAAAACTTCAATTTTTGTATTATTATGATTGTGCTAAACATTAAAATAATGCTATGATAAGAAAACTATTTTATTTGAGCTCTTCAAACTATATAACCAAATGATCTTAATGCATTGTATTTTAATTAAATTATATAAATTTTAAAACAAACCTACAATAAAAATATTTTTAGGGGAGAAATGGCTGTAATATGCTTAATGAATCTAATAATAATGTCATTAATAAAAGGAAAATTTTAGAGAGAAATAATAAGAGAAAATGCATGAACATGGATGTTATTAAAGAAAAATATACTTTTAATAAAAATTTAGAAAAAACTTCAATATATTAAAAGTAATAAATACATTCTATTTGTTTTGAAGAAATGAAAATTAAAATTTTAAGGGATTTTGTCAATAATGAAGATAAAATAGAGTGCACTTGTTTACATATTCTTCAAAATATATTTAAATTTCAATAATAATTATAATATACGGAAAAGGAATCCTGACAGTAAAAAATAAATATTGCAATATTAATGTTATGAATAAATCTTTTAATAAAATGAAATTTAATATTCTTAATAAAATCATAACAAATAATTTTCATTTATGGTATTAAAAATTAAAAAAATCATTTAACTTTCTTAAAATTATGGAGAGTTTGATTTTTAATTATAGTAATAATGATGATTTGCAGATCAATGTTGGACGACACAGTTAAGATTATGATGAATTGATGAATAGCAAAATGTAATTAGAATGAGTTTAAAAAAAGATAAAAATAAGATAAGAAAGATATAAAAAAGTTGTGAAAAATACAAATCTTAGTTAAATTATAAATAAATGTATAGGTATAAGACTTTTAATTTCTAACAATAATAATATCCATATTAAAAATAATTGATGAAGGTATAGATAAGTTTTTAACTATTTTGGATGTAAAATATAGCTTATAAATTGAAGCCTTTAAATAATATATGTACTGTATTAATGAAAAATGAAATATATGTATTTTAAGACTAAAAAGAGCAATAACTTTAGAAACATTTAAAGTTTATACAAAAAAATAACCTTCAAGTTGAATTTATTATTTGTTACGTTGAAATTGTATCTGGAAATTATTCCATTATATGCAAGAAACTACATGATACATTTATTAATAAATATCTTTTTAATAATGATTAGTTTATTAAAATTGCAAATAGTTTTAGATAAATTTCTAATAAAATTAGGGATTTATGTGAGAAGTTAGACCATAATTTTAACTTAAAAATTTTCCTTATATTTTTAACAGTGAAATTTCATAAAGTATCTACTGAATTTATTATGATGACTAATGACTAATGGTTTCAATACTTACAATACTAAAATAGATAAGACTTTGCAAAATATTTTGTAAAATAGATGTGAAATTATTAAACATGTTTATGAAAAGAAATATACTCGATATATAGCTGTGATTTTAATCATTTGTATAATTAGATACATACTGAGGATTTATTTAAGAACCTTATTAATTTTTAAGAAATTAAAGATTAATAGCTCTTTTTTCCTTATGAAAAATTTAAATTTATAATTAATTTAGTCTTGGAAAAAATATTTCTAATAATATGAAATATTTAAAAAATTTAAACATACCAAAAGGTTATCCCGATAATAATGACTTATCTAGCATATATTTGCAATTCTATGAAAAAAGTCTTATAGATATAAATAAATATTCTTTGATAATTGATTTTAATGACAAAATATTTTTTCAAATTAAATTTATCCCACAGTTTAAAATTGATTTATCTTTTTTCTTTCTTAGTTAAAATTATTACAAACTAATAAAAATGTTCCTGAAAATGATAATTCAGATATTAAATATTGTAGATTATCGATATGTAATAATATTTATGATAAACGAGATAGTTATTATTTTTGTGAGTAAAGTACCTTTATATTTGAGAGTAATTTAATTTAAATATTTTAGGAATATAATATATAATGATACGATGCCTAAAAGTTCATACATATTTAGACGCTCAAAACTATTCTCTCATATTTGTGTTCAAACTGAATACTTATTAATTTTCTAAAAGCCAATTTTATCGTATAAAAGTTATAAAATAGAGAACACGTTTCCTTTTTTTAATAATCTTCTTTTTTGTTTTCTTAAAGAATAACTTTTTTTAAGCCTTTAGTTTGTTTTAATCAATTTAATTCAGTTTTTCTCTTTGTTATAATACTTTTTTTAAAAAAAAATGTATAGATTTTAGAAGTAAATATTGTAAATAAATAGAAGTTATTTTCATTACATTCTGAATTTTTAAGATTGAAGTTCGTACTGGCTTTTAGATAATTAATTTTTAAGATGTCAAAACTTATATTTGGAATAAATCTCTAAATTAATATTAATTAAATTTTCTGAGAATTATTTTTGTTATTTTATTGTATTTTTTTAACATTAATTTTCTTGCATTTAATTTTCGCATTAATTTTTAACATCTGTGCTTTTTGTTTTTGTTTTTTCTTAAAAATTAAATAGTTTTTCCTTAAAACTTTTCCAATTATGTGTTCATTTTCATCGGCTCGTGCTATTAGGTCGACGATTCCTTTAATCATAAATCTATGATTGCTTGTGTAGGTTTGATCATTATTATATATATAAACAGATTTTTATGTAGATTTATATACTTTTTGGTCTTATATTTCTGCAATTCCAACATTTATTTTAACTTTATATAAATTTAGAATTTTATTTATTTAAGTATGGTTTAATGTATTATAGCTTAAGTGAATTGTTTCAGTTTTATATATGTATATATATATGCATACAAATAAATAAATGCACAAAATGTGAAGTAAACATAGAATAGTTTTAATAAGCAATTGTAACAGAATAAAAAAAGAAGGATATATGTAATATAGTAAAATTAAACATAACAATAATACCAACTGGAGCGATTGGAGAAAATATCTACCTCTCACGGATAAGGTAACGACATTCAGTTTGTATGGCAGTAAACATACAATATGTTTGCTATCAGGTGCAACACATTCAAGATAACGTTTGACCGTACTGCGCACCAAATTATCCATCTGTTCTTGGGGAAGGCCATCTCACTCATTAGTCAATGCCTTCTACAGTTCTATAATATATCTAGGAGGAGGAACAGTGGCTGGCAACTCTGCGGTCGCTTGGAAATTCGCCTCGATGTGTCTTCTTAGTCATTGTTATTCAGTTATGGCACTGTGAGGCTTACATGTCGAATGTGAACTACGCAGCGTCACGCAACTGTTAGTTCGATACGCTACTCTGAATCTGTCTTATTTCTGACGTGCTGTCATCGTTACCTAATTGCTTAATGTAACCTTAAACATAATCGTCTCATTCCACAGAATATGTGTGAGGATATTCCAGGGGAAATTCTTGCACTAGGAGACAATTTCCATTTGATTTTGTAATTTCCTTAATTCACACATGATTATATATCGCTCGTAGCATAGGAAATAACCTGTTTTTATAAAGTATTATTACTCACTAGACAGCGTTCTATGTTTAAATTTTTTCCATAATATAACTTCAATTATACTGTCAAAAAAAGAAAGAAACTTATGTTTATTTAGAAAAAGGGAAAGGAGTGAGTTTTCAGGGGTGCTTAAACAGTTAAACACTAAAAAAGATCAAAGATGAATTGGATGAGGTTCATGGCCCACCTGCTCCAGTGTATGCAACTATTTATAAGTGGTTAAATGAGTTTTAATGTGGCTATACATCCACAAGAAATGAGCCTTGTTCGAAACGTCCAGTGGGTAAAGTTCCTAGGATATCCACTCAGTCCATGTTATGTAACTATTTTCCAGACTTCGAAATCCCTGATTGCATGTACTTGGGGGTAATATCTGTCATTCCATTCTCATCTCCAGAGTGGTCAAAATGTGCTAACCGCCACCCTCCCAAAATTTTTATTGCATTTTTCTGACTAACTGAAAATATTTTGTGGATAATAAATCAATTTATTCCAATGAAATGCCTTACTACTTACCACTGATTATTGCATCAAGTGTTAATACTATACACACATTATATACAACTATCTTTTTACATGGTAGATACACCCTTCAAAAAACCGTGCAAAAATAATTCATGTATAGAAATACATGCGACATATAGTAAATTTGGGGATAATTTTTACCACTTGAAAAAATCGTGTAAGATGGAAAAACTCCAAATATTTTCCTAAAATACTGAGCAAAAAAAGCAATAGTAAAATGCATATTACATATTCAAGAAACAAAAATAATTCATTTTAACAATTCAACAATTCAATTAAATCAGATGTTAACAGCTGAACTTCACCTTCGACTGATTTATTATCATAAACTGTCATAAATTCAATCAAATCGTCCTCATTTAAAGGGCTTTCTAGCATTAATTCTTCGATGTTAGTCGTTTGCATGGTGTTCAAACCTTAGCCACCAATTGCATTTGATAGATTTATAATTTCCGAACACACAGCTGATTTTTGTACAATGAAACTTCCACTTTTGACGTATGCTGGCAAAAAAATTTTCACACAAGCATTTGAGGCTGAAGAACGAAGTTCAAGTTAGCTGTTCAAGTTGAAGCATAACGAAATAAAGAAAAAAGGCGAATATGAAAATTGGGTATTCCTCGTAACTGCAGAATACAAAGTGAACAAGCCATGAAGTAGACCAAGACACTCCCGCCAGTGTGGTCATAAACCAACCGTCTTCTGATTACCCTGTCAAAATTAGAATTTTAAAAAAATGTTTTTGGATTCGTACTGAAACAAAAGATTTTGAGAAAAACTACATTGGTGAACCATGTTAATTCAAAGTTGTGTACAAAAACAGTTGAATATATATATATATATATATATATATATATATATATATATACGTGTGTGTGTGTGTGCGTGGGAGCGTGCGTGCATGTAATGATTTAACTTTAATTTTATAATTTCTTTCAATGAAATTTAGTTTTCTATTATATCCCATTCCCGAATTCAAAAGTAAAGAGTTCATTTTTAATTCCTAATACCATTCCAAATTATTTTTTCATTTATTAGATCACGCGTTCATAAAACTGGTTCAATCCCTTTTCCTGCGATCATAAATCTGCCAAAATAATACATACTTGACTCCTTGTCTATTTTGAAACTCTCCGGAATCCCTAATCCTGCACCACGTATTCTATGGCGTCACCTATGGAAATTCCCTATATATATCCCATTATACATATTCTCATAAAGTTTATATCCCTTTCTATATTCCTATATATAATGGGATACTTTGCGAAACAGAGCACTATTTTCGCGTCGCCAAAGCAGGAGTCACTGCGTTTAAACCGTTCAAATATAAAACTTCTCTTTTTCTTCGGTCCGGCCAGCCGTCCTTGCGGTGCGTTTAACTAAAATGTCAATAAAGAACAGTTGAACTTGAATGTGTCTCACATTCCTCATTGATTAAAATATTGCTTACGTTCTAAGTCGACAGGATGATTAAATGTCCTCATGTAAATTCATTATATATATATATATATATATATATATATATATATATATATATATATATATATAT
>BMAW01046038.1:250904-336759 GCA_019974015.1 Nephila pilipes
GACGAAATTGAAGATAATTTTTCATCATTTTGTATCTAATCTGAAAGGTCTTAAGAACATCAATTTTTCAATTTCAGTTGAAATATCTAAACTGGTATTAATTTTCGTTCCCCTGAACTGAAACATTATTAGAGTACCTATTTCCTTTGAACTGTCTTTACGAGAATAATATTTGTGTTATTCTCGAAGCTGTAAAATACTAGTACCAGAAAATAAATAGTGGTTCAAATAAAAGTTAATAAATTGTTTTACAATAAACAAGTACAGTTGTACATCAAGCTGATTGTAAACAAAACATATTGCCAGCTTCATTAAAACTACGTTCTCATATACAAAGCACAAGGCAAAATTTTTAAAATATTGCATCAAATGTTTTCTAAAATTATATTAAAAAGAATATGGTATTTTAACTTTTGGATTTTAAAGCGCATTTAAAGGTAACTCTGGTCCTTAAATTCAAGCGGTTTTTAGTTTTACTAATTTCTTAAAATCTTAGTCATTCAACGTAGAAACGAAATAAGAACAGTTTTGTAAAGCTAAATAAATGCTTTCAAGAAAGAAAAATGAAGTGATTTTTGCAAAATTGATCATTCAACGTATCTACATGCCTTAAAATTGATCTTTAATAAAATTTTACTATAAAATTTTGGGTTAATAAGCTTGTCTCTCGAGGATCAACTGTCAAAGTTCCTTAGAACCGTTTGATCTCAGATCTAGAGGAATAACTCTATCGATCCTTAATTATTAAGTTACTAGCTTATATAAATAGAGAAAACATCGAGTCATTGTCCATAAACTTAACTTTGATCATAATACTATTTCAATCTTTGAGTAGACACTCATGAACTGAAACGAAAACCCGGGGAACATAAACTTCTTTCTAGTGACTAAAGATTAATCCACCAGTAGATAGAAAGACTCAACACCTCAAATCTTAGAGTACAACCATGATTTCAACATATATCAAACCAAACTGTTCATAAATACATCAAGAAATCTAAGTCTTATAACTTTCAAAAAGAAATACATCCAAAGAGGTCTAAATTTCACATAGATAAATGACTGCTTTGGGAAAAGATCCTATGACAAATCTATGAGTTCTGTATCTTCTCACAGAAAATTCAAGTTGAATGGCTCCGAGGTACCAATATTACTGCACTGTTTAAAGGTAAAGAAGAGTTATATTAGAGAACAATCGAGAGGAGGAAAATGAGAGGACTGGTTCTATTGGTTTTGGAGAAATGATCAATTTAAAAGATAAAACATACAAATTACATCTAATTATTAGAATCGGAAATTTTACCTTATGATGTAAACATATCCGTGAAATGAATGGATCTTTAGACAAGATGGAGCATCATTTTAGCTGACAATAACTGAATTTTTCATGACTTCAAACGCTCATCTTAATAATTGATCACCTAGGTATTAAAGTATGAGATATACTGAGTAAATCGTGAAAATACCATAATTCAATTAGTCTCAGTGTACTCTTAATCATTGTTGAACACTGTATGCCAGACTGACGAATCTTTGTATAATTATATACCCCACACAGATGCTTTGTTGTAAAGTAATGGAAAAAGCCTCATACTAATATTATACATTTTTTGGAAAGGTGTCCATTCTTTTGCTGCCTCAAGTAAGGAAAAGAATAATTTTATGAATTATTTTGGTTTTTAGACATTATATTTTATTCACCACAACTAGAGGGTCGAGGCTCTTTGAATATTCTCAAATAACCTGCATTTTGATAATAACGATTTATTTCCCATCTGTACCTGAAAGTTTGATCACATACGAGTACAAAAGAGAACTGTCTCTACCAAGAAAATGTGGAAATGGAAAATGAATCTATAGAGACCACTAAGATGGGATAGTTGGGTATAAATAGAATTTGACTGCTGCTTAACTGACCACTTAACTTAACCAGTACCTGAGATTTCTATATCTATTGTTATGTATATTGCTCAAACAGCACATAATTCTTAGCCAACTTTGAGTGATATGAAAGCAAAACGTTGTTTCAATGGGGACATGACAGAAAGAAGGGCTGAAAGTTTATATGATCCATAAACTTCTTCCAGAAAATAGATGAATATGGGTCGGCTTAAGCAATTCTAGCAAGTAGGCTGTGATATACGAGGAATTGAGATCATCTATAAATTCAATTAAAACACTTGAGAGTGATTGCTAAAGATGATTATAATTTTATTTGTTTATCTGATTTGAATGGAAATTATGGATTATGATTGAGAAAAACCATATTAATAAAGAAACGCATTACTAAGTAATAATTTACTCCTACCAAACGTATTAATTATGTTAATAGATAATAGTTTTATAAATATAATTGAAGAGAAAATAATTGATTAGTAAGTCAATTTATGAAATAACTAATTAAAGTATAAGTTTTTGACAATTTATGTATTTATATTTAGTTTTATATTTTAACATTCATTTTCTGTTTATTTATCCAATATTCAGTCACTGATTGATATGAGTTTTTAAATCATGTTATATATATAAAACAACCTCATCTTTGAAATTATATTTTTGTATAACTTGTCTGTTTATATCCCAGATAAAAACAAATCAAACGAACTGATGGCTTAACAAATAGCATGAACTAGAGCTTGAAACATACTCGGTAAAAAATTTTATCTTGGGGCAGTGCGCAATTTGATCTCTACGAATAATATTTGAGGTGAATGGTGAGAGTTAAAACAATGGTACTACAGAAAATTCAAATATTATTAGTTGCTTAGCATTTTATTCTCAGAATTTCCTTCAATTTTCTAAAGTTCTAGAGAAATAAAATGATATAAAGGTCTGTAAATTTTCATTAATTGTTAGTATATAATTTCCTTTATTCAGTTGTAACATCAATATCAAATATAAAAGATTAAACTCTTATCTCTGAATTCAATAAGAATTAAAGACAGTTAGTTTCATTAGTTTATCAATTATTAAATAACATATTAACTTAAATTCTATAAAGAAATGAGATCATTTATTTTCATAATTTTAGAGAAATGCCTTATAAGTATCAGATGACGAATAATTTAGAGTTGTAGCAGATGCCACAATTCTTTCAAAATGTCAATTTTTATTTAAAATTGTGGTTTCATGCATAGGAGGGAAAGAAGGAAAAAGAACACATAACCTTTAATTAAAAGATTAATACAGCGTTAAGAAATTACAGGTCATAAGCAAATTGTACAATTCTAAAGAGTGTATACATGCAAATTTTAAGCAGTATTAAAATGATCCGGAAAACTCGTGTAGCATATAATTAAAACTTTAAAATTAACCTAAACTTACCAAGATGTACATTTTTCTATAAATGAGTAAGGATCTAATAAGAAAATTATGAGAATCACCAGAGAAATGAACTTATTTGAATTATTTTAAAGCACATAGTTAGTATTTCAAGACCTTATATAAAAGTAGAGGATGTAAAATCTAAAAGAAATAGTGAGGTTAAGAATAGTTCTAAACTGTCTTCACAACGTAATAATTAGAAAAGATGATTCAAACAAAATGAAATAATCTGAAGAAAAGTATTTTGACTGAGGATCAATAAATATTTGACTATCAAACGAAAAAGGTCTTAGCCTAATAAAATTTTCAAAGTTCAGCCAAAAACACATGTCACAGTGAAGATTCTTAAGTCAAATAATAAAATTTAAGAAAATGAAGAAACATGGAGGAGAGAGAGAGAGAGAGAGAGAGAGAGAGGAGAGAGAGAGAGAGAGAGAGAGAGAGAGAGAGAGAGAGAGAGAGGCCATTGAAACATCATCAGATGAGAAGGAAAACGGGGTAAAAATGTTATGTCATGGAACGATGAGTGAAAGCAAATTATACTTTGTGATGAAAAGAAATTTAACGGTCCCAATATCTACAAATATTTTTGGCATGACTTGAGAAAGGAAACGAAAGAACATTTTATTCAACAAATTTGAGAAGGATCAGTAATAGTTTGGGAGCCTGCAGTCAAAGGATTGTGTGAATTTAAAAAGTTTTTCGGACTTATACTCTGCACAACATCAGCATATGCTATAAGATCAATCTGACACGACTGGGAACTTTATTAGGTTGCACTAACTGGATATTTCAGGAGGACAATGCTTCCTGCTATTCTTCCAAATCCACCCAGGAATGGCTTACAAAATAAAAAGCTATTGTTTTAACCATAACCAAGTCAAAATTTAGACTTGAGTCCCATGAAAATTTCTGGATACATTACGTCAAAATTTATGTTAATCATAAAAAGTTTATCATCTCATGAACTAGATGTTGTCATGGTAAAAATGTCATATTATTTCAGAAATGACTTAACCTACACATTTATGTGCATACAGAATGTTTCAGGTTATCTGGAAAATGGAAGATCAGCATCATTTTAATCTTATACTTTTCTTTTATTGATAAGATATTATAATCAATTGAAAATAATTTTTCATTTATTCTAATATTTTGTAATTTTTGCTATAACAGTGCAACAAAATTGTCGAGATCTAGTTATAATTAATATGTTGTAATAATATTAATTTGTATAAGTTAAATTTGGAACTGTTATTTATTTATTAATTTTCAAAACAAAAATTGCCTTGTAATTTGAAATGTATGTTCTAGATTCAAGGAAAAGATTAAAATCCATATTTAATGATAAGTAATTGATAAATCAATTTACCAGATCGTCGGTATCAAGCAATAGGAATGTATAGTTTGCTCTGGTGTAGTAGTAATTATAATATAGTTTGCCTATAATTATAGAATTTATATAATTATAATCCTAATGTTTCATTTCGTTATAATTTTATAAATTAGATGAAAATTAAACAAATGTTTATTCTCACTATAAATAATGAGGACTTGGAATGACTATTTTAGATTATTTTGATTCATTATACACTGAGTCACTCTTGAACTAGACTAAAATAAAAGGTTTCCAAAACGTACACTACTTCGTTAAATTTAGTAGAAACTCAAATAAAATCTCAAATCAAATTCCTACCCACCACCCTGGGGAAGGTGAGGCTCAGCTATCTCAACCTTCCTTCCTTGAGGAGGATAAGTAGTGTAGGCGAAATTAAAAATCCACGCATCTTTCTAAATTTAGTAATATAAACTTAAACTTTGAAACAGGAGTGAGAAAATAGGAAAATACTACGTATTAACTTGATATTACTGATTTATATTCCAAAATTAGCTGATCTGATAGAAAACATAAGTATTCAAATTCAACGTAAATTCAATTTTAAGATCAAAATCAATCAGGCAACAGCACTAAGTTGAAAAATTGTAATGCAATCTAAAATTTTTCTTTAATTAAGATTTCCTTTAATATAGTCTATGTTTGAATTATCGTTCATGAAATATTTAAAATCTAAGCGCTATGGGAAAGATAAACATACGTCTAGAAATTAAATCTTTGTAATTTATTTGCTTTAAAGCATCTATCATTATTACACTGATTGTTAATTATAAAATCATAAATAATAAGGATATTAAAAATCTTTAATTTCTTTGTCTATTTTTATCAACTCGATTTTCAAAAATATGCATCGTTTATGTCTATGAGTCAAACATTAATATGAAAAATACCATTTTATCATTATGGAGTGGTTTTCAAAGAAACTAATATCTTATTAAATATTACAATTGATTTTGACTGTTCATAGATGTCATATATTGAAAATTGTTTTCATCAAGGTATCTAATTAGTATATAATAAAATGCTCTGTTTTATTCATATCAATGAGAAATTTTATAAAAGAATTTCAAAGTTTTCTGATTCTATCTTTAAAAATTTTAATACTGATCTTTATAATTTCAAACTTTCTAGTGCTTCACTGATGTACTAAGGACCTGAAAGCGTACTCAGTTTAAATAATTTTTCATACTTATTTTCGAAAAGGTCTCATTTTACTTTATATTTTTATTTTCCAGCAGATGTTGCATTTTTAACCAGATTTTCGAAACAAAAGATACATTTTAATAAAAATTTATAAAGAAATTTTATAATTTGGTTGAGAAGTAACAGCCCCATTTATTTTGTTCTAGGCCATATATTTATATTATTAAAAGGTAGAGTGGAATGGGAGTGAGAGGTGTAAAAATGCGATAATCTAGATGGATGAGAAATTCGAAATAAATATATAGGAAATTTAATGAATGAACTGAATCTAAGATAATGCCGAAAATTTAGCCATCTCAATCTATCTGCTGCTGTTTGATCCACCAGATGTTTTGATGTCTTCTATGTGACATCACAGAACAATCCAGAAGACTCTGTAGCCTCTTCTTACCAAGATTTCAACAAGATTATAGCATTTCTAGAAACTCGTTTAGTTATCAAATCGTCTCAAATGCCCTATTCATCGCCATGGTTAAAGGTTTGAAAAGCACCTACAAACCGTCAAAATATCTGCAAATGTCTCTTCTCTATATGATTAACGTTGTAGGAAGCATCACAGTTGGTTCATAAATACATAAATATATATATATATATATATATATATATATATATATATACATATATATATACATATATACACATATATACACACGCATATATATACATATATACACACACACACACACACATATATATATATATATTGTTATGAACCAACTGTGATGCTTCCCTACAACGTTAATCATATAGAGAAAGAGACATTTGCAGATATTTTGACGGTTTGCCAAGTGAGCTTTTTCAACAAACCTTTAACCATTGCGATGAATAGGGCGGCTGGTTGAGAAACGATATTTTTGATAACTAAACGGAGTTTCTAGAAAATGCTATAATCTTGTTGAAATCTTGATAAGAAGGAAAGTTACAGAGTCTTCCTGAATTTTTCCTGTGATGTCACATATAGATGGAGCATCAAAAAATCTGGGTAGATCCGAAGCAACAGCGAATAGATTGAGATGGCTTGTAAATTTTCGACATTATCTTAGATTCATGGTTCATTCATTAAACTTCCATATACTTATATCGAAATTTCTCTTGTAACTGGAGTATCGCATTTTTACACTCTACGCTCCCCCAATTCCACTCTACCTTTTAATAATATAAATATATATGGCCTAGAACAAAATAAATGTAGGGCTGTTACTTCTCAACCAAACACAAATTATAAAATTTCTTTAGTAAATTTATTTTATTAAAATGTGTATCTTTTGTTTCGAAAATCTGGTTAAAAAATGCAACATCTGCTGGAAAATAAGAAAATATAAAGTAAAATGAGACCTTTTCGAAAAATAAGTATGAAAAATAATTTAAACTGGAATACGCTTTCGAGTCCTTAGTACATCAGTGAAACACTAGAAAGTTTGAAGTTATAAGATCGGTAATTAAGATTTTTATAAAGAGAAGTCAGAAAAACTTTGAAATTCTTTTATAAAGTTTCTCATATTGAATATAAGATAAAACGAGCATTTTATTATATGCTATTGAAAATATCCCTTGATGAAAAACAATTTTTCGCAATGATTATGACATCTATGAACAAACAAAATAGAAATTGTAAAGAATTTAGTAAGATATTAGTTTCCTTTGAAAACCACTCCATAATGATCTATTAAAATGGTATTTTTTCATATTAATGTTTGTCCATAAGAACATAAACTTGCATATTTTTCAGAAAATCGAGTTGATAAAAAATAGATTGAACCAAAGAAATTAAAGATTTTTTTTAATATCCTTATTATTTATGATTTTATAATTAACAATCAGTATAATAATGATAGATGTGCTTTAAAAATCAAATAAAATACGAAGATTTAATTTCTAGACGTATGTTTATCTTTCCCATAGCGCTTAAGATTTTAAATATTTCATGAACGATAATTCCAAAACATAGATTATATTAAGGAAATCATATTAATTAAAAGAAAAATTTTAGATTGCATTACAATTTTTCAACTTAGTGCGTTTGCCTGATTGATAGATCATGATTTAAAAATTGAATTTACGTTGAATTTGAATACTTATGTTTTCTATCGAATCAGCTAATTTTTGGAATATAAATACGAGTAATATCGAAGTGTAATACGTAGTGTTTTCCTATTTTTCTGCTACTATCCTGTTTCAAAGTTTAAGTTTATATTAACTAAATTTAGAAAGATATGACGTGGATATTTTAATTTCGCCTACACTACTTATCTTCCTCCGTCAAGGGGAAGGAAGGTTGAGAGATAGCTGAGAGCCTCTTTACCCTACCCCGAAGTCTGAGTGGGTAGAAATTTGATTTAGAGATTTTTATTTGAGTTTCTACTAAATAAATTTAACGAAGTAGTGTACGTTTTTGGAAACCATTTTATTTTAGTCTAGTTCAAGTGAACTCAGTGTATAATGAATCAAAAATAATCTAAAATAGTCATTGCCATAAGTCCCTCTGCATTATTTATAGTGAGAATAAACATTTTGTTTAATTTTCATCCCTAATTTATACCAAAATTATAACGAAATGAAACATTAGGATTATAATTATATAAAATTCTATAATTATAGGCAAACTATATTATAATTACACTCACCAAGGCAAACTATACGACATTCCTATTGCTTGATACCGACGATCTGGTAAATAATTGATTTATCAATTACTTATCATTAAATATGGATTTTAATCTTTTTTCCTTGAATCTAGAACATACATTTCATTAGGAAATTACAAGGCAATTTTTGTTTTGAAAATTAATAAATAAATAACGGTTCCAAATTTAACTTATACAAATTAAATATTATATTACAACATATTAATTATAACTAGATCTCGACAATTTTGTGCACTGTTATAACTGAAAAAATTAACAAAATATTAGAAATAAATGAAAAATTATTTTCAATTGATTATAATATCACTTATCAATAAAAAAAGAAAAGTATTAAGATTAAAATGATGCTGATCTTCCATTTTTCCAGATAACCTGAAACATTCTGTTATGCACATAAATGACCATGTGGTTAAGCTCGATTTCTGAAATAATATGACATTTTTTTACCATGACAACATCTAGTTCATGAGATGATAAAAACTTTTTTTATGATTAACATAAATTTTGCGACGTAATGTATCCGAAATTTTTTCATGGGACTCAAGTCTAAATTTTGACTTGATTATGGTTAAAACAATAGCTTTTTTTCTATTTTGTAAGCCATTCCTGGGTGGATTTAAAAGAATGGAGGAAGCATTATCCTTCTGAAATATCCAGTTACTGCAACCTAATAAAGTTCCCAATCGTGTCAGATGATCATATAGCATATGCTGATGTTGTGCAGAGTAAATAAGTCCAGAAAAACTTTTTTTAAATTCACACAATCCTTTATGACTACAGGCTCCCCAAACTATTACTGATCCTTCTCAAATTTGTTGAATAAAACGTTCTTTCGGTTCCTTTCTCAAGTCGTGCCAAAAATATTTATAGGTATTGGGACCGTTAAATTTCTTTTCATCTTAAAGTATAATTGATTTTCACTCATCGTTCCTTGACATAACATTTTTACCCCGTTTCCATCCTCTTCTCGATGATGTTTCAATAGCTCTCTCTCTTCCATGGTTTCTTCATTTTCTTAAATTTTTATTATTATTTGACTTAAGAATCTTCCAAACTGTGACATGTGAATTTTTTTTGGCTGAAACTTTACGAAATTTTATTAGGCTAAAGACCTTTTTCGTTTGATAGTCAAAATATTTATTGATCCTCCAGTCAAAATACTTTTTCTTCCAGATTATTTCATTTTGTTTGAATCATCTTTTCTAATTATTACGTTGTGAAAGACAGTTTTAGAACTATTCTTTAACCTCACTATTTCTTTTTTAGATTTTTTAGATTTTTTACATCCTCTGCACTTTTACTTCGCAAGGTCTTGAAATACTAACGTATGTGCTTTAAAATAATTCTGAATAAGTTCATTTTCTCTGGTGATTCCATAATTTCTTATTAGATACCTTACTCAATTTATAGAAAGAAAAATGAGTACATCATGGTAAGTTTGGGTTAATTTTTAAAGTTTTAATTATATGCTACACGAAGTTTTTCCGGATCCATTTTTAATACACATGCTTAAAATTTGCATATTATACACTCTTCTCTTAAGAATTGTACAAATTTGCTTATGACCTTGTAATTTCTTAACACGCTGTATTAATCTTTTAATTAAAGGTTATGTGTTCTTTTTCCTTTGTTCTATTCACTCTTATGCATGAAACCACGAATTTTAAATAAAAAAATTGACATTTTTGAAAGGAATTGTGGCATCTGCTACAAAAGCTCTCAAATTATTCGTCGTATCTGATACTTATAAGGCATTTCCTCTTAAAAATTATGAAAAATAAATGATCTCTCATTTCTTTATAGAAAAATTTAAGTTAATATGTTATTTAATAAATGACACTGATAAACTAATAAAGCTCTTCTTTATTTCTTATTGAATTCGAAGATAAAGTTTAATCTTTTTTATATTTGATATTGATGTTACAACTGAATAAAGAGTAAATTATATATATCTAACAATTTAATGAAAATTTACAGACCTTTAACTATCGTATTTATTTCTCTAGAACATTTAGAAAAATTAGAAGAAATTCTGAGGATAAAATGCTAAGCAACTAATAATATGTTAATTTTCTGTAGTACCATTGTTTTTAACTCGTCAACATTCACACTCAAATAATTATTCGTAGAATCAAATTAAGGCACATTTGCCCAAATGAAGCAAATTTGTTTACCGGAAATGTTTTCAAGCTCTAGTTCATGCTATTTGTTAAGCCATCAGTTCGTTTGATTTGTTTTTTTATCTGGGATATAAAAACTAGCAAGTTATACATAAAAATATAATTTCAAAAGATGAGAGGTTGTTTTATATATATATATATATAACATGATTTACAAAAAAACTCATATGCAATCAAGGTGACTGAATATTGGATAAATAAACAGAAAAATGAATGTTAAAATATAAAAGCTTTTAAATATAAATACATAAATTGTCAAAACTTACATAGCTTTAATTAGTTATTTCATAAATTGACTTACTAATCCGAATTATTTTTCTCTTCAATTATATTTATAAAAACTATTATCTATTAACTTAAATCTAATTAATACGTTTAGTGGGAGTTAATTATTACTTATTAATGCGTTTTTCTTTATTAATATGGTTTCTTTCTCAATCATAATCCATAATTTCCATTCAAATCAGATAATCAAATAAAATTATAAATCATCTTTAGCAATCACTCTCAAAGTGTTTTAATTGAATTTATAGATGATCTCAAATTTACTCGTATTATCACATGCCTAACTTGCTGAGATTGCTTAAGCCGTGACCCATATTCATCATTATTTTCTGTGGAAGATGATTTAATGGATCATATAAACTTTTTCAGCCCTTCTTTCTGTCATGTCCCCATTTGAAACAACGTTTTGCTTTCATATCACTCAAAGTTGGCTAAGGAATTATTGCTGTTTGAGCAATAATTCCATAACGGTAACTATTGATATAGAAATCTACAGGTACTGGTTAAGTTAAGTGGTCAGTTAAGCAGCAGTCAAATTCTATTTAATGCAACTATCCTCTTCAACATCTTATGGTCTCTATGAATTCATTTTCCATTCGTACCCAATTTTCTTGGTAGAGACAGTTCTCCTTTTTGTACTCGGTATGTGATCATAACTTTCGATGCCGTAGATGGGAAATAAATCGGTTATTATCAAAATGCAGGTTATTTTGGAGGAATATTCAAAAGAAGACCTCGACCCTCTCTTGGTTGATGAATAAAATATAATTATGTCTAAAAAACCAAAATATTATTCATAAAATTATTCTTTTCCTTTACTTGAAGGGCGTAAAAAAGTAGGACACCTTGCCCTTTCCAAAAAAAAATGTATAATATTAGTATGAGGCTTTTTTTTTCCATTAGCTTTTACAACTTAAAGCATCTGGTGTGGTATATAATTATACAAAGATTGAATTCCAGTCTGGCATACAGTGTTCCAACAATGATTAAGAGTACACTGAAGACTATTAATTGAATTATGGTATTTTTCACGATTTTACTCGTATATTCGTCATACTTTTAATACCTAGGTGATCTGTGCGGTATTAAGATAAGAGCGTTTGACAAGTCATGATAAAATTCGGTTATTGTCAACTAAAAATGGATGCTCCATCTTGTCTAAAGATCCATTCATTTCCGCGAATGTTTACATCATAAGGTAAAATTTCCGATTCTAATAATTAGATGTAATTTGTATGTTTTTTATCTTTTAAATTGATCATTTCTCCAAAACCAATAGCAAACCAGGTCCTCTCATTTCCTCCTCTCCCGATTGTTCTCTAGCAGAATATAACTCTTCTTTACCCTTTAAACAGTGCCAGTAATATTGGTACCTACCGGAGCCATTCAACTTGAATTTTTTCTGTGAGAAAATTACAGAACTCCATAGATTTGTCATAGGATCTTTTCCCCAAAGCAGTCATTTATCTATGTGAAATTTAGACCTCTTTGGATGATGTTTTCTTTTTTTGAAAGTTATAAGACTTAGATTTCTTGATGTATTTATGAACAGTTTGGTTTGATATATGTGTTAATCATGGTTGTACTCTAAGATTTGAAAGTGTTGAGTCTTTCTTTTTTATCTACTGGTGGATTAATCTTTAGTCACTAGAAAGAAGTTTTATGTGTCCCCCCCCGGGTTTTCGTTTTCGATTCCATGAGTATTAAGTTTCTCAAAAAGATTGAAATAGTATTATGATCAAAGTTAAGTTTATGGACAATGACTCTGACTGTTTTTCTCTCATTTATATAAGCTGTAACTTAATAATTTAAGATTCCGATAGAGTTATTCCTCTAGATCTGAGATCATTAACCTGGGTTCACAGGAACTTTGACAGTTGATCCTCAAGAGAGCACTATTAGCTTAATTAAAACACCAAAATTTTAGTAAAATTTTAATTTTTATAAAAGATCGAATTTTTAAGGCATGTGAATACGTTGAAATGATCAATTTTTGCAAAAAAATCACATTTTCAGTTTTTTCTTTTCTTGTATAAAGCATTTATTTAGCTTTACAAAACTGTTCTTATTTCGTTTCTACGTTGCTTAAAAGCTAAGATTTTAAGAAATTAGTAAAGCTAAAAAAAACCGCATGTGGGTATTTAAGTGACCAGAAGTTACCATTTAAATGCGCTTTAAAGTTGTCAAACAGAATTAAAATACCATATTTCTTTTTAATATAATTTTAGAAAACATTTGATGCAATATTTTAAAAAATTTTGCCTTGTGCTTGTGTCTGAGAACGTAGAATTTAATGAAAGCTGGCAATAATTGTTTTGTTTACAATCAGCTTGATTTGATGACAACTGTGCTTGTTTAGTTGTAAAACAAAATTTATTAACTTTTATTTGAACCAATACTAAATTTATTTTCTGGTACTAGTATTTTTACAGCTTCGGGAAATAACACAAATAAAAGTTATTCTCGTAAAAGACAGTTCAAAGGAAATAGGTACTCTAATAATGTTTCAGTTCCAGGGAACGAAAAAAATTAATACCGATTTAGATATTTCAACTGCAAGTGAAATAAAATTGATGAATTCTTTAAGACCTTCAGATTAGATACAAAAATGATGAAAAAAATTATCTTCAATTTAGGAATTTTCAATCATATAATTTCTTTATTACGTTGCCCTGTATGTTTTGAAAGAAGAATTAATGTGATACAAGAGTCTGTTTTTGGATTAGTCATGAATATGACTTTAAAATGTGAAATCTGTGACTGTTCCTTATCTTTCTGTTCTTCTGATAAAGTAAACCAATTGCATTTGTTTTTGGTATGAAAGTCAATGGTAAAGTATATTCTGCGGCCAAAACACTTTGTTCTGCTATCAATGTAAATGTTCCTTCAAAGAAAGCATTTGGTTTCCTTGAGAAAAAGACTTGAAAGTTACTGCAAGCTATGTAGCAAGTTATACAATGAATGAAGCTGCTTTGGAAATTAGAGGTAATGGAAATGATTCTGAATTATCTCAATATGATGCATCGTTTAATGGAACTTGGCAATGGAGAGGATATTCATCCTTGAATAGTTTTGCCTCGGTTATCTCAATAGATACAGGGAAAATATTAGACGTGGAATTCATGTCTAAAGTATGTAGACTTTGCGATTCAAAAAAATGAAGAATTAAACACCATTCTTAACTATACAAAACATTCAGGCTCATCTGGTGCTATGGAACTTGTTGACATGTATCGAGCTGGTGCAAATATCAACTTTCTGTTTCACTCAATAAACAAATCTACAAATACAAGTCTGAAGGACTTGCACAAAATCTGGTTAACATTATCAAACCAATGCACATGAAGTTATGCAATAATAGCTAATTAGAGAAATGCTTACCAGGAAAAACTAAAAATGAAAACGCGTGTTTTAATGGAATTTTATGGATTTAATTTACTTTAGTTTTTATTAACGTCGCACTAGAAGCAACATGAGGGATATTGGCGACGGACCTAGCAATTTTGAACCTCGGTCAAGTGACGAGGACGACACCTAAGCTGGCACCCCCTCTCCTAACTTCCACACTACTCCAACGGGAGGACTTTGAGCCCCGACAGATTTAACGTGCATCAGCCCCGGCTACACGGCGAGTCTTTAGTGGCCAAGGATCGAACCCGTGACTGAGCGAAAACCGGCCACGAATCCGAAGCCATGACCACTAAACTACTTCGGCCACGGAATTTTATGGAAATTCATTCCAAAAGACGTTTCTTTGCATTGCCAACACTGCGATTAGGAGGATATATGGCATTAATTCAGTTTAATATGGAATTTCAGGGATTGTTGGCTATATTGAAATATTTCAGGGTGCCTATTGGTGCATTTACATTAAAAGGTTTTGCAGAACTGTATGAAGTTCAAATAGCAGAGTCAAAAAGACATTCTTTGTCAACTGTAAAAGTTTCCAGGTAATAAAAAGATTATCTAAAAAGGATAAAAAGGTTGAAAATAAACAAACAGAGATGTAAGCTATAAAACTGGTGTGTTTTAAGTAAGTATTTGTGCATATATAGGAAATATATGATAAATTGTACTAAAAATATATTTTTCTCAAAATCAGTTTTTTTATGCATATTTTGAAAACTCCAAAAGTGATAACTTGCAATATTACAGTTACATTGCTTTGAAACTTGATACTATCTTTTCTCATTCTGTTTTCTAGAGTCTAAGCTAAAATAATGTTCATAAAAAGAATATTTTTTTAAAATTATGGTATATTATTGGTATAACAACGTTGTAAAACATGTCAGATTTCTTGCAATAGCTCTTCGACTGGCTCTGAAATTTTTATTTAAGTAGCCAAACGATTTTAGTTCAATCATTAGATACATGCATAAGATTTGTTTTGATACTAAATTTCATAAATTAGGTGAATATATTTTCATGTAGCACTTTTGAAATTTTTCTAAAATTTCTTAAGAATTCTCTATAAATTTGTTAATTTTGTGAAACTTAAGGTATACGAACACGTTGAAATGGTCAATTTTCGAAAAAAATCACATTTTCAGTTTTTTGTTTTTTTGAATAAAGCATTTATTTAGCTTTATAAAACTGTTTTTATTTTGTTTCTACGTCACTTAAAAGCCAAGATATTAAAGAATTAGTAAAGCTCAAAAAACCGGATGTGGGTATTTAAATGACCGGAAGTCAGCATTTAAATGCCCTTTAAAGATGTCAAACAGAATTAAAATACCATATTTATTTTTAATATAAATTTAGAAAACATTTGATGCAATATTTAAAATAATTAAGCATTGTGCTAGTGTCTGACGACGTAGAATTTAAGGAAATCTGGCAATAATTGTTTTATTTACATACAGCTTGATTTGTTGACAACTGTGCTTGTGTAGTTGCATAACAAAACTTATTACTTTTTATTTGAAACAATACTGAATTTTCTTTCTGGTATTAGTATTTTTACAGCTATGGGAAATAACAGAAATTAAAGTTATTCTCGTAAAAGATAGTTCAAAGGAAATAGGTATTCTAATAATGTTCCAGTTCCAGAGAATGAAAAAATTAGTAAAGATGTAGATATTTCAACTGCCAGTGAAACAAAATTGATGAATTCTTTCAAACCTTCAGATGTTACTGAAAATGATGAAAAAAATGTTATTTTTAACTTAGGAAATTTCAGTCACTTTAATTTCTTTATTATGTTGTCCTGTATGTTTTAAAAGAAGTATTAATGTAATGCAAGAATCTGTTTTTGGATTAGCCATGAACATGACTTTAAAATGTGAAAACTGTGACTATTCCTTCTCTTTTTGTTCATCTGATAAAATAAACAAATTGCATAATATTAATCTTGCATTTGTTTTTGGTATGAGAGTCATTGGCAAAGGATATTCTGCGGCCAAAAAACTTTGTTCCGCCATCAATATAAATGTTCCTTCAAAGACAGCATTTGGTTTCCTTGAGAAAAAACTTGAAGTTGCTGCTCGCTACGTAGCGTGTAATACTATGAATGAAGCTGCTTTGGAAATTAGAGGTAATGAAAATGATTCTGAATTATCTCAATGTGGTGTGTCGGTTGATGGAACTTGGCAACGCAGAGGATATTCATCCTTGAATGGATGTGTCTCTGTTATTTCAATAGATACAGGGAAGGTATTAGACATTGAATTCATGTCTAAAGTATTGCGATTCAAAAAATGAAGGATTAAACACCATTCATAACTGTGCAAAGCATACAGGATCATCTGGTGCTATGGAACCTGTTGGCGTATATCGCCTTTTTGAACGTTCGGTTGAAATGAGGAAATTACCATATGTAAGCTTTTTTGGAGATGGTGACTCCAAAGCGTATGATGCTGTGAAAAATATTTATGGCCAGAATACCGTTACAAAATATGAATGTATAGGACATATACAAAAACGTGTTGGGACAAGATTAAGAAAATTGAAATCAACACGAAAAGGGCTTGGAGGACGGGGAAAACTGACAGATGCCTTCATCGATAAGTTGCAAAATTATTATGGCATAGCTATCCGTGACAATGTGAATAATTTAGAAGGTATGAAACGTGCAGTAATTGCAGCATTTTTTCACTGTTGTTCAAATGCAAAACAACCAATGCACGGCCAATGCCCTGTTGGACCGGATAGCTGGTGCAAATATCAACGAGCTGTATCACTCAATAAACAAATCTATAAGGGCAAGTCTAAAGGACTTCCACAAAATCTGGTTAACATTATAAAACCAATATATATGAAATTATGCGACAAAAGCCTATTGGAGAAATGCTTACCAGGAAAAACTCAAAATGCAAATGAGTGCTTCAATGGAATTTTGTGGAGATTCATTCCAAAAGACGTCTTTGTTGCATTACCAACACTGCGATTAGGAGGATATATGGCAGTAATTCAATTTAATAAGGGATTTCAAGGATTATTGGATGTATTGAAACATTTCAATGTGCCTATTGGTGCATTTACATTAAAAGGTTTTGCAGAACTAGATGAAGTTCGAGTCACAGAATCTAAACGACATTCTTTTTCAACGGTAAAAGTTGCCAGAAAAAAAAATAGGTTAGCTAAAAAGAAAAAAATGGTTAAAAATGAGCAAAAAGAAGGTGTCAGCTATAAAACTGGTGAATTTTAAGTAAGTGATTGTGTGTATATAGAAAATATATGATAAATTGTACTAAAAATGCATTTTTCTCAAAATCAGTTTTTTCGCATATTTTGAAAATTCCAAAACTAATAACTCAAAATATTACTGATAAATTTCTTTGAATCTTGGTATTATTTTTTCTCATAATGTTTTCTAGAGCTTGGTCTAAAATAATGTTCATTATAAGAATGTTTTTAAAATTATGGCCTATTATTCGTATAACAACGTTGTAAAATATGGTAAATTTCTTGTAATAGCTCTTCGACTGGCTCTGAAATTTTTATTTATTTAAATAGCCATAATATCTTAGACCCAGCCCTAGGTACATGTATAAGGTTTATTTTGATACTAAATTTACATAAATTAGGGTGAATACATTTTCATGTAGCATTTTTGAAAATTTTCTAAAATTTCTTCAAAATTCTCTACAAATTTGCTAATTTTGTGAAACTTAAGTAATTTATGGCAAATATCAATTTAACATAACTTATTTACAATGAAACTGAAGTTAAAAAGGATATAAAGTTTTCTCTAAATAATGTTTTTTTTAAAAAAAAAAAGTAATCCAAACGTATTCGTGTACCTTAAAGGATATTTGCTTATGAAAACAAATGTGAATAAGTATTTTAAGCATAAAATAAAATCTTAAATTTCGTAATAGTCACATGCTTCAAATACATTTATTGAGACACAATTAGGTATATTAGTCTCCATTCTTTGGTTGAGTTTAAGAATCGTCAGCATACTTCGCACCTAATTCACTATTTTCTAGGTATAAGGTAAAACTGACCCACTCTTATAAAATTGAAATTTTGGGCAAATTGCATTTTGAAAGGTAATATTGAATGCTTCCTAATTTACATTAAATTTTAGTAGGAAGTAACGCTAATATCAAAAAACATGTAAAAATTTGTTTGGTTCAAGATTTATCAGATCTGCAAAGAACATATTTCTTGAATATTTCTCTGAACAAAGAGAAATTTTTCTTGGATCCAAAATCCGTTTCTTTACCGTGACACCTCTGAACTCATAATAAAAAAAATAAATAAAGATAGCAACAAATAGATATACCGACAGACACTCAATTGAAACTAAAATTTAGTCTAGTTTATATTATGTATTTTTGTATTGATGTTAGGAATAAATATCCTAAAATTGCCAAAAGAGCTTGGAAACATCTAATGCCATTTGTTTCAACCTATGTATGAGAAAAATCTTGCCCTTTATACGCTGCGACAAAAGCAAAATACAGAAACAAATTGGATGACATTAGTTGCAGATTTCAAGAATTATTCCAGACGTAAAATTTCTTTGCAATAAAAAAACAATCACAGCAAAGTCATTGACTTTTTTTCATTTTATCAATTTATTATACAATAGGTGTTCAAATGAAGAGGTACGAAACTGCACTGTGGATATAAATGAAGACTTTATTCAAAGTATACACCATAAGACTAGCACAGCGATCCCATTGATAAATGAGTAGAATTCTTGTTCCCAAAATTCCTGTGGCCGTGTCGAGACCCAGTTCTTCACAGCGTCGTGAGTTTGTCATCCAAGTTGAAGCGCTTCCCTTTCAGATGTTTTTTCAGGGTACCAAATAATTGAAAATTGCAGGGCGATATATCGGGGCTATATGGTCGATGGTCAAGCTGGTCCCATTTAGACGTAGCAAGTCCCGAGTGTGTGACCCTAAAGATACAGCCTTCCATATACACGATTACCATCTAGCGATGAATAGTGGCTGGTTTAAAACTTCTGCTGTCAGAAATCTAGTCGTCCTCAATCGTCGAATTTTGCAATGTGAACGCCATCATGTCCTCAAATGCTTTGCTGCATCAATTACACGGCACTCTTTATAAAAGTCTCTGCTCTTTTCTGCGCATGTGGGTGCTTGCGCATGCTCCGATCTACGCCGAAGAATCCATTCGCGTCCCTACATTTCTCGCTACGTTCTCCCATAGCGGCATAGGCAAATATGTTAACGGTTTCGTTGTTACTACGTTTCGTACATTTTCGTTTGAACACCCCTTATAATTTAGAATATTGTTACTTTTGTTTGTTATTCATGGAATATATTTTAGAAAACAATTAAACAAAAAATAGCTACCTCCTAATTTATTATCTTATTAAGATGTTTGTATTCAGATAAATAAAGATACAATACTAATTTTGTAAAGTGGAATAGGATAAAGCTTTAATATTCTATTTTTTCTACTTTTTAATCAAGAGATTTCTTCAAGAATACGGTAAGCTCAGAGTGTTCCCCAAAGTTTAAAATGTTGAATGCCCATTGAATACTCTAGGAATCATAACGAAGTACTGTGACACATATATATTTGACTCACATATCATAAAATCAATAAAATAGACAATATAAGAATTCATTAATATGTTATTAGGTTTGCTTTTGAAGGTCTCCTTGTAATTTTTACAGTTAGAAATTCATATAAATTTGTTTAACGCATTACATAAAGAGAAGGATATTTAACATTTTTTTTGAATATAAAGATCTAGTATCTAAACAAAACTCCAAATAAAATTATAGTTTCAAATTAAAAAAGACGTTAAAAATTTCAAGATGCTGAATGTCAACCTTTTTATTCATCAGAGTACACATAAAAATTTCCCTTTTGTTTAACTTTTAGGTTTAAGTAAAATACAATGCTAAGGTTTTTTTTTCTTTTAAATTACAATATTTAGCTATTTTAAACAGTATACTAGAATTCGAATTACATAATATTGCTAATCAAAATAGATTTAAAAACAATAAATTTGATTATGTAAATTGGAATAGGATGAAGCTTTATTTGATTTTCATGTCTAAGATGGGCGAATATTCGTTGTTTTTTTATGAAACGTACCATTTTGTTGTTTGAAAAATTTTTTATTATTTTTGAGAAAATGCTATTATTTGAAGAATTTAATGGTTCGTTTCATGTTTTCGATCCTTTTGAGGGAAAGAAACAACCAGTAAATCGCAGTAAATCTCTTACTAGATAAAAATATAATTCAATCTATTGAAATGTCGAAAATTGGAGATCAAATGTAAATGCCTCATTATTCATAGATGGTCCTGTTCGTAGTATGTGTCACTAATTTCAGTTAAAAGATTTAGAAATGTTTTTTGACTAATCCATTGAATGATATTTTCTGTTCTTGATGTTTTTACAATTTTATTGTGAACAAGTTATAAAGGACAGGATCTTTAGGCATGGTTTAGGTAAATAGTGTCTTTTTACCTAGGTATTGGGACATTTCTCGAAACTGTGGAGCTTTAAATCAGATGCATCGATTTTCGTTACTTTTGCAGCCTCGCAATACTTTGCCACCTCGTGCAAATACATGCATTACTCATGGGATCAGACCATCTCGGACACTAATAAAATAATACTATTTAATTTGTTAATGTGGATTAATAAATTTCCTTTGGAAATTACCTTGATGTTCCTATCCCACATTTCATTCTGAAATGCCTGCGCCCATTCCAGCTTCTCTTGACGACTGGAATCATTCCAGCTCAGTAAATCTTACTAAACTTTTGACACAAAAATAAAAAGAAACTTGATGCGTACTATTGAATACCATTTAATTTGACTCAAATGAACAGTTTTGTGCAAGTCGAGAAAAAGAATGATTTATTTTGAAATAGGGGTGGTTATGTAACATTTAATCAGGTTGATATATAATGCTAATGAAGCATTATGAATTATAATTATGAAAACATAATTTAATAGTTCCTTATAAAGTATGAAACATTTCAAATATTTTGGAATATGTAGGAACAGAATACGTAGTTGCTGGGAATCCGGCAAGACCGTTGACTGCAAATGGCTAGACCATTCAAAGAGGCGATATGCACAGACAGATTCCATGCTGGATGATGATCCAGAATGATTTCTTGAACAAATATGGATTACGGGACATATTCAACCTTTTGTTTCGAGCGCATGTACGACAATTCTTGAACAAAAATTTGATATCTACAACTTTTCCCGTATCAATAGATAAAGCTGATACACACCCATTCAATGATGAGACCTCGCAGTTGCAAAGTATTATCACAAGATACACCACAGCTTGTCATATCCTTTTGCTCATGGTCCATCTCTTTTATTTCAAAAGCTATAGTATTCATAGAATCCTGTGCAATAGTTGTTGCAACATTCAGCAACTTCTCTTCACAGTTCCTGAAAGCTGACTTTACTAATCAGGGCGTATCTAAAGCAGTAATCAGCTTTTTCGAGGCATTATGGCCTTTTCCAATCAAACGCATAGAACAAACTGAATATTGCTTTCATTCATCTTTTTTTTCCTTTTTCGTTGATGAAAAACCATGAATAAAATTACAATTTGTACATTTCAATAGCATATTGGAAAGAAAATCAAAACTGGACTTTTCTTTGAGGTCTGAACATGATAAACACAATGGGCTACTCAGCATTTCAAGGAGACTTGGAATTATTTCTAGGCTGTAAATTCTATTATCAAGTGTATTTATATATTTTTGAAGCTATCCGTCATTACTGTTTACTCAGTTCCAATTTTATGTGCACTTCTGGTGCTATCAAGCAGAATGACGTTTTACTATGGAATTTTCTTTTCTTAGACTGTTTATTTTTCTTATTACCCATAGTTTAAATATAGGATATTAATCTAGCAAAACTATTATACAATTTAAACAGTTATTTCATACAGAAATAAAATAATTATTAAAAAGCAAAACTCAAATGTGATTCAAACAACGTAGCTCATCAAAGTAGTAAACAGAGTGTATACTGCCACTGAATTTTTGGAAATTTTAATGCTAAATGTGATGCCAAATTTCTCGATATTCGAAAAGGGATTCTTTTTGACGTAATTTATGTCTACTTAATGGTCTATGAATTTCAGCAGCATTTAACTGATTGCGTAATTCTTCTAATAAACAGTTTTTAAAAGAAAGCCATGTCGCAAGATTACGTTGCGTATATAAAAAAAATTCTTTGCCTGACCTTAAATTAAAGTTTTAACGAATATTAATTTTGTTGTTCATTTAACGATGTGAAAAAAAGAAATGATTTTTCCCAGTTTAGTATAGAACACTTTGTATCATATGTATTAAAACCTGTAAACTTTCTAAACAAAAAAAAATACAGAGATCTTTCAAAACAAAATATAGGGAAAGGTCGAAAGTATCAACAGACATGTTATGATTCAATGGTGGAGGTATTACAGGAGGGGAAAAGGTAAAAGTATGATTTTTTTCTGTTTCGTCATCAGAAACTTCAGAGTCACTGCTTAGCGATTTAGAGTTTAAGGCTTACAATTCATTTAAATTCGATAAAAATTGAAAAACGCTTATTACGAATTTTCTTCTTTTTTCCGTTTTTATCCAGACTTAACACATTCAATACACAAACTAAATCATTTATAGAAAAAGAATCGAATATTAATTTCTTGCTATCTTCAATATGGAAATCTGTGGGTAATGAGGAAAAACTTCTAAATTTTTTCTTGTATTACAGTGAAATGCATCGCTACATAATATATATAAGGTTTAACAACTTAATTATTATAACATTTCCATTTTTAAGAAAGTTTGACACAACAGGAATATCATTAAGGGCGATCATCTTTATACAGTTCGAGTAGCCCAGTCACTAACTTATTTTCATATATAAACTGAAAAGTAAAAAGAAGAGGTACTTAACTCTTTTTTTATAGTTATATATCCATCACACTTGAGCATTCCCAATAACAACAAAAAAAAGGCATGTAATAACCATCTGTTATTATTTTTTTCGTGTGGATTTTTCATAAATTCGGATCAATCACAACGGAACAGTGGTATAACTACAAATATGAATTTCCGTAACTTGCTAGTTAAAAACACTCAAAAGTTCTCTATTACAAGTACCATCTGTACTCAGCAAAGAAAGTGAGCTTCCACATTTTTCTGGTGGTAGCCAATCCATTAGCCTGTTCACGAAGTGATTCTTAAGTTTGCATTTTAAATTTTAATGCAACTTTAAATGCTAGTTCGTTTGCTGAGGCCCCATTATGGAGGTTGGCATCGATATGTTGTAAAGAACCAAGCTCATTTTAAGAGGAAAAGTAATTTATTAAATGAAAAATTTTAAAGACGGGCACACATTTCTGCGTGCTTACACCTCGATATCAAACCTTCTAATCTGAGTTGAAGGTGACGCTGCTGTAGCAAAGTGGGACCATTCCCACAATATATATATATATATATATATATATATATGTTCCAAACAATTTAACAAATATCTAACATATTCCTTCAGAAGTATTAATCTGTCTCAATACAAATATATCGAATTATCGAATTAAAACTAAAAGCTGAAGTTTCTGTAATGCTTTTCGATATCGAAAATACTGAATCTTTTTATACCATTGATATTCAGCTAACAAGACCTAACGTTAGTAATAGTAAATAATTAATTTAAATGAAAGGAATAATGTATAATGCTTAGACTCAATGCATAAATGGGGTACACGTAAACTAACTACAAAATATTTATTCAAATTGCTGAGATATCTAATGGATTGTAACAATCATAACTGGATATATTATAGCTCTAGAGAGATTCGTCCATTAGGTTAAAAGGAATCTGAGGATTTTTTCAATTTGTGTTCTGTATATTTTTCCCTAGCCATCTTAGATTGGTCTAGCATTTTTCATGTAAATTTGTACCTTACTTAGCATTTTTATGTTTTATTATGTTTAGGTACTTTAACACATCGATCAATAACTCCCGAGACTAACCCAGAGATGGCGCTCGTAGTAAACCAGTAACCAGGTCTTTCTAGAGTACTAACCTTTGCTTGAAACGTGTCAAAATTTTAAGTCGATCGGACCAGGAAAAAGGTTTTTTGAAGTGAAGTGAAAAAGGTTTTTTCCAAGTGGGTGCCGCGATTGCTTTCGATGGAACAAAAACATCAACGAGTCGATGATTCAGAAAGCTGTTTATCGCTATTTACTCGCAACAAAAAAGATTTCTTGCGAAGAAAAAAAAAATTGGGGGGGGGGGGAATTTGGAAAAGCGTTGGAACGATTGTATCACCCTAAAAGGTGATTAACAAAAGTTATTGATCGATGTGTTACTTTGTGTGTTTATGTAATTAGACTTACAAAAGCAATTTGATTGTTTCCTTCATATTCATTTTTTTCTTTCTCACAAAGACATTTTGAGTACTCTCTTTTTGTTACTATTAATTATTTCATGATCCTGTTTTAATATTTGGTTAAAGACCTATTTTTAATTAAATTATTTAAAACAATTTCTTTATCTATATTTGAACTACTATATATATATATATTGAAACAATTAAAATAATAATCCCTAGTAATATTTTAAACACTTAAATACTTCTTGATATTCTCACCATCCTATGAAAGAAATTGAGAAGTATTTTAAATAATTTATAATGTCTAACTGCTGTAATTAATTCTTAAATAGAATTACGTTTTGATTGTCAACGCTTATTTTAATAAAGTCTTCTGGACTTAATGCTTTCTTATTACAGTAAAAACTTTATTTCGAAGTTTTCAATTTTTATTAAAACTTTCTTCTTCAATGCAATTCCTTCATAATTAGACGAATCTATTCGAAGATTCTGGAGAAGAAGGGGGAAAATGTGACACTTTCTTTTCCTTCTTTCTCTTATATTGATAAGCTTCGTTTTATATAATAACAAAAGAAAACCGGATAAAAGGTATTGAATTCTCACTGAATTCAAACGTTTTTAATCGAAAAACAATTTTCAGAGATTAGTAATTCTGAAATTCTTTTCATATAGCTAAATAACATACTTTCATTCAACTAGATTCCATGTAAGGCTCAATAAGTCTATAACAAACCATCTCAGAAAATATAAAACGAAAAAGAGTTAGTTATTTTCACATAATATATCTGCGTTTACCATTGAATTCAACGATTATTCGTTTTAAGAAATAGTTGTGTGCAATTATAGGGCAAATATAAGACATTTTCTTGCAGTATTATTTTCAGAGAGCTCTTATTTTTGAAGGAGAGAGTAATAACAATTTATTAAATAATTAAATGCAGAACTCTCTTTTGTACTTTTTGTTGCTGTGAAACCTCAATTTGCATAGCGTCATTTCAAACAACATTAACGAGAATATTTTTTCTACTTAAAAGTTATGATAATAAGTAGAAATTCTGACTACTAACTTAAAAAAAGAATTCGTTGCTGTTCCCCCCCCCCCCAACCACTTGAAAAAATGTTTACATGTCAAAATTATTTCGAGCTAAACTGAAACAGAAAATGCAACAAACCACATACTTTCAATGTAAATTTCTAAATTGGCTTTCTAAAATAATTTCTGACACTAAAATTACTCAATATATTCTAGCAATATGTGTACCTAATATACCTTTGTTTCAATAATGGTTTTCTTTAAGAATATTTAATAAACAGCGTCAAAATTTAAAAACTCTAAGTCAGGATGTAAAATCTTAATGTTATGAACTTTCAACACTTAATTTATAATTATTTAATCTTAAAAATTTTCCAAAATTGATAAATAACAATAGATAATTTTATTTTTTGTAAAATCTATTATATGTATACATTCACAAGAATACTCAGAGATATTTAAAATATATTAGTTTACTCATAAAAGGTGTCTAAACATATTTCATAATGTTTTATTATATTTAGTTTTTAATTTTTTGAATACTATTCCTTATTTAATTGTAAAATAATAATGCAGGAGATATATTTCAATATAATTGCATAAACGTAAGTAAAGAACAACATAAAAATAAAATGTTTAGTGTGAAAATAAAAGAGAAAATGAATATTCTATCTTGATTTTAAAATTACATATTTCGAATAAATTTAATTTGATTCAGAATAACAGTAAAGCGGATAAAGGGATTATACTATTTTTAGTATTCATTTTACGATTATATATTTATAATATTATTTTTCTTTCAAAAGAAATAATACACTTTATAACATGCATTTAACATTATTTAATCCTGAGGAATGTAACTAAATATATACCGTTTTTAAATTGTATAACTGATCTATAAATAATAATAGAAAATAGCTTAGCTTTTATTTACATTTAACAGTTTTGAATATTTATTGTACTTAAATCCAACAATTTCCCTTTTTAAGAAATATGTCTCTATTAATCTTATAAATAGTTCTTTTCATATTAAATAATAGTACGTTCTATAGAGATCGCTTAAAACTTCGCAACTATTTTGAATCAGATTAATATCATACTAACTCCATACACATCAATCATTTAAGTAAGCTGCAATAAACTGTCTTAAATGCCATTTGGTATATATTTTTAGAAAATGTTTAAATTCTTAATGGATTTTACGATGCGTTCTATTTTAAACTTGAATAAATCCGAATTACTAAATGTTTTTCCTCGTTTTCATATTCATTCTAATATTCGACTCGATGCAAAAATAGTCATCGTACTGATCAGTTAAAATATTGTTACTGTGTTTACATGTGATACATGTTTTTTTTTTTTTTTTTTTTTTTTTTTTGTTATTCGAGTTCTTTAATCCACCATTTTCCTTCAATGACTTTTTTTTATTCATGTTTTGCTGTAGGGTAAATACTTGTATTCTCTTATTTCATCTGTCAACGTAGTTATGCTGAATAAAAGCTATTTAGTTTTACTGACTTAATTATTGTTCAATTTCAGTGTACATTCTCACAATTTTACTGCTTAATATTTTAAGATAAATAAATTTAGATTTGTCTTGTTTAGCAAACTATACTGATTCATCCTAAAATGTTAATTAATTAAATGCTAATCCTAAAATGGTAAAAGTTCTTAACTGTTAAGGTGTTCTTAACTTTAAATAATAGCACGTAGTTTAGTTAATATTTATAAAAATAAAAGTTTCAGATTTCAATATAGTCTCATACGGATTCAAAATAAAGTATGTAAATTCCTTGCTCTTTTTAATTTTGGTAATTATTTTTAAGAATTTAATGTTATTTGCTCTGTTTCTTATTAAATTTAGCCAGCTTGTTTAAGCATGAAAGTCATTAATTCTATGCATTCATTTTGCTATTCATTCCGTTAATTAATTTCATCATTTTACTGTATTTCTTATATAAATCAGACAAAATATTTGATTAAGATTATTAGACCTCATAAGTGATTCAGTTATTCATTTCGAATATACAATTTTTGAGAATGTATAATAGGTATAAACTAAGGTTCTAGGGTTCAACGGGGGGTAAAATTTTATGAGTTAATAAAGACATAACAGTAATATTTAAAATATCCCATCAAATCTACAACTAATATTCTGCGTTTGAAAAATCTCCAACTAAGAAAAGATTGAGCAGCATAAAAATAATGGAATTAATTAACTATATTTTGTAAATAAAGAAGCAAACATTGCCTAAATGAGAACGCTGGATAAAGTTTGATTTCTTGTACGAAAAGGTTGAAACCTAACCTAGATATTAAAAACTTTAAATCGATCAAATACCTTACTAAAGGGATCTTATAAATTACAATTATATAATGAGATTCATTCCTGATTTAATGAATATTTGTTGCTTTTTTATGACATTCTCAAGACTACCAATTTCATTTTCTATTAAAATCATCACTTATGTCTTGAATCAAATGTTTCAAATTATGAATATGATGAAATGATCAGATTATATTTTTTGTTTTATGCCTTAAAAACTATCTTATTTCTTTGATATTCACCTGAGATTTATTACAAGTTGGTACGTTTAAATATTATATTCATATTACTATTGCAAACAAATATGTTTTAAATTAATAATTAAGAAAGAAAAGATTCTTTAAAAAATTAATTACATTTTTACTGAATTAATGCTCAAAAACGTATTTCGAAAAAAGTGTACTTTAATAAAGTTTCTTAGACCAAAATTTAATTTTTTAAAATTATGTCACTTATTTTCAGCATGTTTTTTTTTACAATTAAGATAATTTTATATACAATTATTATCAATAAACCCATGCATCCTCCCTCCACAATGACTTTTTAAACATAATAGGAAAAAAATATCTTTATAATTTATTTCTGAGTTATAATTTTGTTTCTTGATATTGGAATCAAAGATGTTGAATTAATTTGATGAATACATTTCATACTTTTAATACAATTGAAATTAGTCGCAAAATTACGTAATTGTATGATCTAATACCCATACACCTTGTGCATCACAACTGAACATTCGGGTACCAAGTAGAAGAGAAATTCAAATTCGAGGTCATAACTTCCATTTTAAATTTTGATTTTTTTTTACTCATTTGCAACAAAGCCTCGCACATGGGCTTGAGAAAATGCTATTATTTGAGAGAGAGATGTAATTCAGCCAAAAGATACAGAGTTGGTAAATTAGAAGTATTATTTCATATTTAATTCAGAATAATGAAATCATTTACTGTTGTTATGAAGAAGGATTGAAACGAAGCAGAATGATAAATCAATAAGGCAGTAGTTGAGTAATAGAGAGAAATTTTAAGGCCATATCGATTGCAAAGTAATTATTACAGCGCTTGAGCTTTCCTTTTAAGCGCACGATTTGTAATTTTGTAATACAGACAACTATGACCATTTAAAAGGAAACTTAGAGAAAATGCTCTGAGTTTATAGTCGACTAAGCTTCGCTAAACAAATCACCTAAATTTTTTTCTGCTTCTGTTGATTTCAGCGTGGATTGATTTGTTTTTATTAATGTCGCACTAGAAGCAACACGGGGGCTATACCTCGTAATTTTGAGCCTCGGTCAAGTGAGAAGGACGACATCTGAGCTGGCACCCTCTCTCTTAACTTCCACACCACGCCTTCGAAAGACTTTTCAGCGTGGAATCTCGCAAACTTTAGCAGAACTCTTTCCAGTGAAAAGTCACTCTTTGAAATCAGCTCTAAAGACGATTGCCACATACAGGAAAGAGGTAAGATGATAACCTTTATGTCGCCTATAACAAAATCAGAAAAACCCGGAGTAACTGTTTAAGGTGCCATTTGATTTCATAACTGTACCTCATTGGTGATATCATTTTATTATGGTGACATGTGGTTAATGTTTTATGCTCTCTTATTTCACATGTCCTATACATCATATCGTATTTTCATTTCAACTGGATAGAATCTTGTCACATACTACAATTATTTCTATTATCTTCGAGCATCTGAAACTTTTTCCAGGTCAGGTATATTGCTATATTCAGTTTCTATGCCCGCTTAGAAAAAATAACTCTGGTAACACTTAGATTTACTTAGTATATGGTTTATTTATTAAAGGCCATAATGCTTCGCTAAAGCTTGGCGATGCATTAAATATTACATACTTACCAATGTCAACCTTCAGGAACTGTGAAACGGAGTTGTCCAAATTTGTTTCAACTATTGCACAAATTTGCTTCAATTGTACTTAGAATCAAGTATAGTGTGGTTTCTGAAATTAAAGAGCTTAATCATCAGGAAAAGGAATTGATAGGCTACAGAGTACTTTATGATGGCAATATGCAACGCCGAGGCCACACACAATTAAATAAGTGCGCAACTGATTTATTCACTGATTTGGGTAAAGCTGTAGATATGGAATCAATTTCAAAAATTGTCGCATATTTGTTGGAAAAAGGGATTAAATGCATACTGAGATCACAATTTGTTCACAAAATCATTCTAGACAATAGCTTGCATATGTGTTTAAGCATATTGTATCTATGAACGCTCTTGATATTTGAGACAGCTGAAGTATTCGTCCTTTTGCAGTGATGGGGATTCGCAAGGTTTGTTAGGAATGGAAGATACATACGGAAAAAAAAGTATTAAAAAATATAAGTGCATTACGCACATTCAGAAGTCTCAGAACCCCTCTTCTCAAACTAGAATCATGTCGTTAAGGATTGGATATGTAAAATTTACTAACAAATTTATTAGTAAATTACAAATTTACTATAGTTTTGTTAATAGAAGCAATACTGGTGATTCGCTCCGAATGCAAAGCGCTATAATAACATCATTTTATCACAGCTGTTAGGAAGTTAATTAACCAATGCATGATTAGTGTCCGAAAGGACAATTGAGTTGGTGCAAATATCAACGTGATGTTGCTTGCAGAGAAAAAGTAGATGAGAAATCCAAACGCCTCCCTATAGCCATCGTTAATTCTATTAAATAGACTTACTTTGATTCATGTGATGAAAATTCATTAAAAACATAGAATTGCAATGAATGTTTCAATGGTTGCTGGTGGAAAATTTTCATTGTTGATCATGAAACATTTGTTCTAGGGACATTTACATCTGTTACCTTTTTTTAATGATGGTTAGGAGGAAAGACTAGACAATTTATACTATTAAGAGTTTTGAAATTATTCGGGCTACTGACTATAAGCAATATTCGTTATCGTCAGTAAAAATAACTAGAAAAAACAATTAAAGCTGCAAGAGAATAAAATTTTTAAAAAAGAGAGAAAAAAAAGGTGCTACTTATAAAAGGGTATAGAGTGAGTTTATCTAGTATGTATGTTTTTGTTTTCTTCCGTACAAGAATTAACTTTAAATCTATTTTTTGAAGAATTGAATTCATAGTACACATAGCTTTTGAAAGATAATATTTCAAATGCATTTTTTTAATATATTTTATTATTGTTTTTTAGAACCCGGGCTAATATTTTGTAATGTATTACTTATGAGTGGATTTATTCATATTTCCAAGCATTAAAAATTGGGAAACTTTTTTTGAATGCATGAGTTGTTTCTTGGACTCACAATAACTCTACAAATGCTGAAAATTATTGATAATTCATATTGGAGACTCATTATAGATGTCGTATCTATTCATCTGCTGAATAACAATAATATAGAAGAAATTTTCATGAAAAAGGAATATTTGAAAAATATGCTTTTGTTTCTTTGTTTTATGATAAAAAAAATTGCACTTTAAAATCTTTTTAATGCAATAAAATATTTTAAGCTATTTTTACGCATATTCTAATTTATATGACATTAAATATCAAAAACAATTATTCCTTTGTAATTTTCTTCGAAAATGTGGATTCATACTCAGTTGGAAATCTTAGTCAATCTTTTCTTGGAGGTATACTTACAATGCACATAATGGAAACTTTGAAGTCTTTCTTCTAACATTTTTCCTCTCATAACCTCTACCTACAATTCCTTCAGTGGAACTTCATAGAAGTGAGTCTCCAATTCTATACTTAGGAAAAATATGAATGGTAGAAATGAATGTAATAAATGTCTTCACTAGCATGGACTTTCTTTTGTTGATGACATCTTTCTATCTGTATAGATTAAATCTTGACTCAGACATATTCAGTCTTTGATATATATCAATATCTCCAGATTATATTTTCTAAAAAAATTATAAAGAAGTCCACATTTCTTGTGCGTTTATCGAATATGTTATTAAGGCAGTGAAATAAAAATTGTGTGTGTGTGTGCGAGCGAATGTGTATGTGTAAAGGCAAAAGGAAATATTTTTTGATAATGGGAATTCTAAACTTCAAGTGTAAGCACTAAATTTTCAAAAAAAAAAAATTCAAAGATTAAAGGACATTTTTAAATTAAAGAAATGTTGAGAAATACTGATCATTCGTAATTGAGATAATTGTTCAGAATACTTTTAATAATAAGCTCTCAGTACAAAATTTGGTAAATAGTAACAGTGTTTTTAAAAGAAAATTAAATCATATAAAACATTCAATGTAAGAAAAGTATTACAAATTACGGAACCATACTCAAGCAATTTTTTTTATCTAATTCTCTTTTCATTTATAATCTTGTACTTTTTCAAACTGAATATACATCTTCAGAATTTTATATCAGAAAAAGTTATTAGTAAATTTAAAATTTTTATACTTGAAATTAATTTAATAAATTATAAAAAAAGACGAGAAGTTTTTATTTTTAAGTAGAACCAGATAACATCTTACTTTAAGACAAATATTTTTTTTTCAAAATTTCAAATGTAATATTGAAGTGCTAAGGGCATTAAGCGACTATCTCAAACGACATTTAATTATTCTGTCTCAAAATAAAAAGTATTAGGGTATTACTCACATCAATCACAATTATTTTGTGATATTAAAATTGTTCAGATTAGAGTCTTCTTTTTGAAAGCAAGAATCAAGTTATAGATTTATGGACACATGGATTTTAATTAAAATATATAAAAAAATAACATGGTCTGTTCAAGAACATTATGTTAATAAAAACGTTGGAAAAATATAGTGATACTTTTGGAGATAAAAATATTCAGATTATGAAAAGAATAAAATACCTTGAGTCTCTTTACAAATTTCATTACCATTCTCATTTTCATACAACTAAATAACAAGTATTGGCTAGATATATTTATTAAATCAAACTAAATTAAATGAAAACTGAAGTATTTTAATATACTCCTTCATTTTATTTCATATTGAATTCTTGAAAAATACATTTATCTCTTGAATTTCAGTTCAAAAAAGCATATTTTATTACTGAATCGATGGAAAAACTGTTCGAGATTATTATAAATTATTTCAGATCAATTCACTTCAGGTTCCTTTGATTTTCCTTCAGATTTAAAATTAATGAGTCAGTTTATATTAAATAAATTTAAAACCCATATAATTTGAAGATTATGACTCATATTCTAATGCTATTATGTAATACATTATTTTACGTAATAAGATTTATATTTCAAAGAGAATGAAATTATAAACTTGAAATGAACTTTGAATAAAAAAAATAGAGAGAAAAATACTAACCTATTTATATCAATTGCGATTTCAAATTTTTATTTCAAAGTAAACATATATTATTGATATTATTAATTAAAGATATATTATTGATTTTCAGGAATATTGATAAGTGTATTACTTTTCGAAAAGCAAGCCTTTTTGAACAGTTAGTGAGTTGAACCACCAATAATAATTTAATTTATAACTTTAAAGCACATACCAAGCTTAAAATATTTTAATAATCATTCAAAATGACTATAACTAATATAATTATATGCGTATTTTCCACTGAACAGAAATTTAATTATGTCTTCAAATTGTGCTCAGATTCCAAAAAAGTGCTGTACCTAAAACTTAATAAATTTTAAACCAAAATTATCTTTTCAAATAAAAATTAGGTTTGCTGTTTTTTATTACGATTTTGCATTTCAAAATGCAAAGATTGTTGCGAGGAATAATAGAATCTATTTTTAAAAAAATCATTCAAAAAATCAAAAATATTTCACTATTTAAAGTATCATATAGGTTTTGCGATATTATTTGTGATATTGTTCTTGATATTATTCTAAGTAATAGGTTTTAAATAAATGAAACTATTTCAATATAATATCTTTTTGAAATAAATATTTTTTATTTGAAACAGTGAATAAAAACTTTATTATTAAATTTTAAAGAAGACAAAATACAGACAATTTTATTAATAGAGATATTTTTCTAATTTTCACTTTTTTATCTTGCTTTTTTTACAAGTTTTCCATTGGTTATATTGTACGTACAAATTTGGTTTTTTTAAAAAAAAAAACCAGTAAACTTTAAAAATATTTCTATCATTTCATTTGTTACTATTGTTTCACCATGCTATTACATTTTTACAGGAATAAACTCTTTGACAAAGAAGAAATTATTACTGAAGAAATATTACATATAAGAAGCTATGTTTTTTAAATTTATGCTACCTCACAAATAACGATTATTTTAATGAAACATAGTTTTTCTATATTTTAAAAGCCCCCTATTTTATTGCTTTTTATTACAGTAATTACAATAAAAGATATTTTAATGTCTAATTTAGAGTCAGTTTCATCTGATGATAATAAAATACACATTGCGTAAGAAATTTGCATAACACTTTAAAGTATAAGAACATCATCATTCACAACTTATAAGAACTTTTACTGAAATAAAAAATTTCGATTAATTATAAAATATGTTAATCAATTATACGATGAGAGACAGCTTCATTAATAGTGAAATGTTGGCTACATTTTAAATTACGTTTCACACCCGCCAAGGCGAGAGAGAGACCATCAGTTAAATTGTCCCTTAGTTAAATTTTGCACTTCAACGAAGTCATTCTGGTAATGAAGTGAATCTGAAATCGTGCTAAAGACGTTTGTTAACAGCAGCAACATTAATCATTAGAGCTTGCAAAAGTCTTGATGCATAAATTTTCTGCTTCTCCTCAACAACTCTCCTTAACTTCAGTTTCTAGATTAAATTATTTTCATTAATCATGCACTATATATAAAGATTTTCAAAACTCGAGCAAAGATTCTCTTTCTCACCATCCCCTAATCATACATTTGATTATTATTGAGATAAGAATAACGAACAATCTTACATTATCTTTTTAATATATATCTCAGAATGTTAGTGGGTAATAGTTAAGGCATTCATTTTTATAAATTCGTGGAGTTTTCCAGCTTATTTTTCAGCTTCAGGTACTATTCAATTCAATACTATTTGCTTGGAAAGAAACATATATCATAATAGGTTTTCTTTACATATTGTTATTCCACAGCTTAAAATATTAAATACGACTAAACCAGTGCAATCCGAAATGACCCATCTCCTTTAAAATATTAGGAAACTCAATGATGACGAAAATTATGTTCAATAAAGAATTAAATAAGTATTTTAATTTTTCTATATATACATTTCTTATATATACATAAATAACGCTTTAAATAAAGCATTTATATATACATAATTAACTCTTTCTTATATATACATTAATAACGATTTAAATAAGGAGTGAAATTTAATTTTAAGGCACGTATGTAATCACCACACAAAATGAGCTATTTTACTAATATTTTTAAATTTATTTTCCTAATAAAGTCATGAAAATAATTATGATAGGATTTGTTAAGTAATAGTATATTTTCTTCATTCGAACTAAATTTAATGGACTTTAAATTATGAATAATATGCAGGAAAACTTTTCCTGTTAATTACAGAATCAAGAAAGAGAAACACATTTCCTTTAATACATAATTATTCAACTTTATTTTAACAAAGCAGTATTCAAAAATTATTCAAAGGGAATAATTTTGATTGCATGCTACCATCACATATTTTATTATAATGTACTCTTTTTTAATTTGCATCTAAAAAAGTCTCTTTTTATAATTATGTGAGCAAATTCAATCTGATAGTATAGTGAATTTATCAGTTTTTTTACGCTGTTCAATAAAAAGAGAAGTTTTGCATATGAACATTATACTTTTCAGAACAGTATCACGTATATAAATACGCATTAATATCATTATTAATTATTGAAAATCCAGTGATTAATAATTGAAATTCAAGTAGACTTAGAGGCTGTTTGTTGAATGTTAGCTTCGAAGGGAAGCTGTTACGACAAAATCTGAAGGTTTTTAAATTTAAGAATTTGAAAAAAAAAAAAAACTGCACAACTAAATTAATATTTTGTACGTAAGAATTAAAAATAATTACTATTAGAACTTTTAATTAGCTAAATAATTTTTTACAACGTGAAATGCCTTGAAATTTTTCCTCCCATGGGAAACTTTACTTTTCCCCTTAAAAATTCATCTCTCTCGGATCGAAAAAAAGTTTAGGGAAGATATGATGTATCAAAAGAAAAACATACTTATAAAATACCAAATATCGAAAAATGTCATTTTATAAATTAATACCTTATACATTCAAACAAAAGATTGAAGTAATTCAGTAATATTACCTGTCAGAGGAAGTCAATAAATTGATAAAATGATGTACCTGAAAATCTTCTAATAAAATGAAAACGTGATTATAAATTAGTTTAATTTTATTATACATATAAAATCAAATTGAAATTATACAGGATTTAAAGTTTCTATAAGTAAGTAATTAGATAATGTGACACATCACCCATTACCACTTCAACAAAAATAGTATGGCATGTTCTTTCTTGTTAAGTATGGTATTCCATAAAATAATTAATTTTTTTTTCTAAGCAGTTTAGAAGAATATTTACCTAAGGACTTTAAAACACTGACTTTTAAATGGCTATGTATTTCTCCTATAATTTGATATTCATAAAGGTGGAAATTTTTTTCCTTCACCATATATCTCACATATACAATAAACTTTCTTAATAACAACCCTGCATTTGTCTATTTTATATCGTTATTACTTCATGTGCTCATCACACACACACAAACTTAACGCCCCCCCCCCCCTGAAATTGAACTGTATGAATTAATTTCAGAGATTACATTTCTAACTTCATGCATTCATTTAACAAAATGTAACGTGAAACATCAACAAAATTAAAAGAAAAATTGTTGTAAATTCGCAGTTAAGAAAGAGGACGAATACGACTGAATAGAAATTAATAGTTAAATATCAACTCATAAGAAATAGTTTTTGACACGCATCTCCTCGAGAATCAAGAGTGAAATGATTGAATATTTTCATATTATTGAATTTTTCCTCATTCTAGGCTTATCTAAGTTAAGAGTTAAAATTGGCATTTTAAGACAACCTTTGTGATCGTATAATGAAACAAATTAGATTAAGATAGCTATCAAGAACTGAGATAAGAACACTAGAACATGTATAGTTACATCAGGACTGAATAAATATTAACTTATTAAATCTAGCACCCTTGTTTGTTTTACAAAGTGAAGGTAAATGAATATGATTAGAACTAACATATCCTATACAGGTAAAAGAGATACGAGGTTCGACTTATTGAATGCGGAGACAGTGACTGATATTGGTTTTCTCGATCTAATTTACATTTACGGATTTTAAATGAGCAGTTTTAATTGTTCCCATTCCTTTGTTTCATAAAGGAGAGGAGGAGCTCTAACTTTAAGTTTTATTAGTTTTACTATTTTCATGGTACAACACAGATAGAACGACGGATCAAGTGTCAGGGAAAAAAAAGTGTAGTCTTAAGTTAACAGTTTGTAGAAGTGAAATATGTAATAATGTATAAAAAAAAATTCGAGCACGTTACAATTGGTATAAGGATTCGCACTTTTCGAAGGGCCCTGGAATGGGTGCCAGAACAGTCAGGAATTGCTGCATTGGCTTCACGTTTCTAAGGAAATTAAAATTATACAAGGATAATATTAGTTTAGAATCACTATACAAAAAGGCTTCAAATTGTAAAGGCGTTTTAAACTCTAACTGAATCAATTTTATCTTTAAGAATTGTTACGTCCCTTTGGTTCAATAAAAGAATTTTTAGTAGCATCAGTTGTCTTAGAAGTTTCATATTACGTTAAATATTCCGTTTTTTTTATTTGAAGTAATACATAAATAAATACTTTTTTAGAAATACATTTCATATTCCTTTGTTTGTTTAAAGATAACATGCTATAAAATAGGGGGGGAAGGTATTTTTGAAAATTACACTTTTTATTTATCTATATAAAATTTTTTTTTTCTATTTATGTTAACTTAAGTCTTAAATTATATTCTATTTAGGATATCATTTCATATTAATAGTGTTTTAAAAAAATCACATTCATTTCCCTTGTACTGAACGAATAACGTTTAATGAAATAATAAGAGGCTTACGATTTTCATTAAAAATAAATAGTTTATTTACTATTTATGCGTTGAAATATTCATTTTTTTTTCCTTATTTACTCTTTCACTGGTTATACATAGAAATAAAAACATGCTACTTGATTTACGTTCAAACCTTGAATTTTAAGAACTGTAACAGGTAAGAAATAGATACAACAATGGTTTTAAATCAATAGCAATTAAGATTATGCAAGCTTGAAATAATAGTTATTAATAAAAATGAGAAAATTAAAATACTCTTAGAGTTCTTCCGACATATACAGACTAATGTGTACTTTAAAAAATATTTTTTTTCGAAAATTAATTTAAAATACGTTAGCATTTGTTTACTCAGGAACAAGCGCAGCAATCTATGTGAGATAACTTAATGGTATAGAATCACTTATTTCCTTTAAAAGTGCCATTTTTAGGACAAATAATTCATTTGAAAGCAAAGCTTTCTCTCTAACTACAATCTAATTAAGTATGCAGAAGAAAAGTTACAGGAATAAAAACAATAGTTGTTTGGAATGAGGTGAAATAGAGCTTTAATTAAAAGAAACAAAAAATAAGTTTTAATTTTAAAAGCTTTTCTAAAGTTTAATCTAGAAATATTTACGGTTATTTCCTTGAACTGGTGTTCTTTTCCATGATAATACTTAAGAAATGTTCAGGAATAATATATATTCATTGACACAAAGTTGAAATTTTGTAATACACTTTGGATATGTTCATAACAATCATTTAGAAAGTTTAGACTTTTAAATCAACAGAAATGTTCAACAATACATGGATACTCAAAATTCATTTCTAAAACATCTTTTATTTCAATGATGAACAAACATATTTTCCAAATTATTCAGTAATTAAATGCATATTTAAAATAATACTTCCTTTTAGTTAAAAGTTTTGACATCGTAATTTGTTTTGATTTATTTATCAAGCTTTAAATAAGTATATATTTGTCTATAAATTAATTAAAAATTCGAGTCAATAAAAATGTCTATTCAAAAGCAAGATTCTTTATAAATAAAACCATTAGAAACTTCCTTTACAAGTGCAAATAACCATTCAATGAAAACTAATATTAATTATCAAGCGAAAATATACCATATACCTTTATTTTGTACAAACAATTCATTCAGTTATTTAATTTTCCAATTCTTGTTTAATTACCGATTTCAAGCCATTATACATCTTAAATAAATTTGGAGCGAATGTAGAATATCTCAAAAGAACTATAATATTTATTATTTATACAAAGTAGCTTGTGATTTTTTGTACTATATTAATATACATATTCTTATAAATATTATTATAATTAATTCTGGGCAAATATATATATATATGTGTGTGTGTGTGTGTGTGTGTGTGTGTGTGTGTGTGTGTGTGTGTGTGTATGTTTGTGTGTGTGTGTGTGTGTGTGTGTGTGTGTTGTGTGTGTGTGTGTGTGTGTGTGTGTGTGTGTGTGTGTGTGTGTGTGCATGCATGTAAGATGTGTGATGTGGTATTGTTGTAATGTATTTCGACTCAAATTTGAGGATTTAGTCTAAATTTTTTCTTACAATTCGATCGCTTCTACTAGGAAGTTAGTTTATTTTATTTCCTGATACGAATCATTTAAATTTAAAATTTCTTATCATAATCACATTTGATGTTCATTGACCGGATTCCCCGGTTTATATCCGTAAGGTTCCCCTTTTCACTTTTTGGACTGCGGTTGGAAATCCTAAAATCAATGTATCTGCCAGGCCACGTGATCTGAAAAAATATCTTGCATGCATCAATTTCTAGCTGAAAATTTGGTTCTCTTCTGCTTTAGCCACTAAGGCGAAATGACATCTGGCGTCCACGAATTTCTACATATTTCAGTATTTATGATGATATGTTTGACTCTCTCGATTTAAATTTTAAAAATATATAATTTCAAAATTTCTTTACTTTTTCTTCACTGTGCAGCTGAATTAAAAAAAATTAAAAATAATGTTATAGTTAATTCCACAGAGCTGATGGGATGAGTATACCTGGCTTGGAGAAACTTTAAAATAGAGCTGCTATGTATGAGAGAGACTTAATTTTTAGAAGAGTAGAGAATCATCCCCTACAAGCCATTTTACCAGAGTGCCTCAGAAATTACTTGGAGATGAGCCAAACGTTGTGCCTGAAGTAGCACGTCAAAGAACTAGTCTACTTAGATGTATTTCTTCTATATCAACATTGCTTTTGGGAAACTCTCGAAAATTTAACATTATCTCCCTATGATAATTGATCTTACTAATTCTAATACTTGCATTTTCAGTTTTGTGCATCTTCTACCATCTCGTAGCAAACTGAATTATAGCAGCTATAATTGAATTAATAGATTTTGAATTATATACTGTTATTTTTTATCTCAGTTGATGAACGGGATTACAGAGTCAACAAGTAGTGAATATATATATATATATATATATATATATATATATATATACATCCGATATTATATAAGTTGTATGTTTTATTATGAGATATGTAAGTGAGTATGAACTTATTGTTCACTCCTGTACGATATAAAATACTAGTTTTGAAGATTTTTTAGTGAAAGTATAGATTGATTAATACAACTTTGAAATATCCATAATACTAAATATTGTCATATTTTTTTCAATTAATTAGATTATTTGAATTACATGATGTGAGGCAAAAAATTATTTTATAAAGATGTTGTTTTATTTGTTGAGATATTATGTAGTTTTTCTTATTTTGACACATTTTTGAATAATTATTGAATTTTTTTATTCTTTTTACTAACATTAGATTTTGATATTTTGGATTTTTTAAGTTTCTTTGTTGTCTGTTTCACAAAGCTTTTGTTTATGTTGATTTTTAATTTTAGTCAATTTCAAATAATCTTTGGTCCTTTCAATTGTTACTGATATGTTTTTGTTCATGGAGATAGTATAATAATAATGAATAACTTCTCATATAACACCTGTTACAATGTAGATCATAAAAACTCAATTGTTTTGTTTTGTTTCAAATTTTGGATTTTAGGTTTTCAATAATTAAAATCCATTTCTTGAGAATTTTCGGTGTCAGTCAGGTATTTTTTCGTCTAATTTACTTCTTTTGGAATTTCATAATTGTTCATATTTTTCCTTTATGGATTAAATTTACATATTTATTTTTCTTTAATCATTATTGGTTCTAATGTTTTATCTGTTTATTATTGTGGATTGTATATATTTACTCTTGAACATTGAGTTTCTTACTGTTTATTTTTTAATAATTGAATTACTTCTTAAAATATTTTGGATTAAAGTACTAATTTAATATCACCATACACAGACCTCTTCTACTGTGTATGTGTTGTGTTTGCTGTCATATTTATTATTTTAATATATACTTGTCTATACATTTTGGATAAATTCTTTTGGTATATTTTTAAATTTGTTTTTTTTCTTTCTTTTCATGAATTAAGTTTTCTTTGGGAAGAGATATTATTTGGTTTACTACTTGATTTTACCTCTCATTTTTTTTTTTTTTATTACATTTTTTACAATTTTTTATGTTTTTCAATGTATTTTATAACTTTTTTTGACTGATGTGTGACATATGTTGGATGATTTCTTTATTTTTACTACACTTGGTTTGTAGTCAATTCTCTTATTTTTATAGTTTTTAAATATTATTGTGTTTATTTTTAATTTCAATAAATTTTAGATTTTATTTTTACGAGGCAAAATAGTAAAATAATATTTCTTTTAAAAAATTTTAAATTGGATCTATCCTAATTCAATTTTGGTTCTTATTTTGTTATTGATGGTAACATAATAGCCGTGTATAGGAAAAAATTCTATTATGGAGTTTTGGAATGCGGTTGAGGATTTATTGGTGGAAACTATGTAATACATATGGGTTTATAAAAGAAGACTATCACTCTAATTGGTTTTTTTTTTGTGTTCAGAGTTTTCTTCATGTTAGATTATGGTGGCAAGTTGCATGTATATGAATCTGCTTGAGACGGCTGGACTTATAAGGTGAGAATTTTTATAACCTTTTTAAAGTTATAAATCATGTTTGGTAAATTTTTTAAACTCAGAATTTTCCGATTCACAGCAGATTTGTTGGTCTAATGAAATGTTTCTTTGTTCATTATGATTTTGCTTTCAGAAGGTTTATCGAGGGTTTTGTATGTCATCTTAATATTTTTTGTCTTACTCCTATTATGTTCTACATTAATATCGGAGGTTTATACTGGATCCTTAATACTCTTAAACACCATCATTCCATTTCAAAGTAAGTGCTTCATTAATATGAATATGTGCATATTTGAGCTTCCTTGTTTCTTTTCTCTGAATTTGCTATCATTTAATGTTTTGATTTTAAAATGGCAATTAATTTTTATATTGGTTTTGGCTTTATTGAACAAATATTTTGTTTCATATATTTAAATAAATTTTCAGTTTACTTTTCTCTACATTTTATTTTTGATAATATTTCAAACACTGATTTTTGAAGTCTTTTTTTACTGTTCAGTTTCTTTTTATGACGTTGTATTTTAGTTTTGATTCTAAGAATGTTTTAATTATTCTACAGTTTTTAATCTATATTAACATAATTTTTGTTAATGAATATTACACACCCATACTCATATATATTGTATTATGTGTCAATGTCATTATAATTGTGTGGTGTGTGTGTGTGTGTGTGTGTGTGTTTGTTTTGTTGGAATTTGGTTTAAAGCTTTCTTTAAATAATAGTACATTGATTATGTTCAAAGCAGTCGAAACCAATTCATTCTTAAGGATATTTTTATTTTAAGCAGAGAGAGCCATTTTCCCTCCGCCTTTTTGATTCAAGACTATTGCATCAAAAGAGGCAAGAAGAGGACTTCTCGCTGCGTTTCTGTTATATAGAAATTTCATTTGAAACGCAAGCGCCGTGATATGTAATGGATGATTACGGGAAATATCATAGTAGATAGGGAATTTGAAGATTGTTTTGACAAATTTATAAATTGGTTTTAAGTTGGATTTAACCAGTTTATAACGCTGATGTAATAAATAAAGAATACTTTGGAAACGGATCGGGAATGACGAGTGAACTTATCTTTTTAAAAGGGAGATAGTGTGAGATTTGTAAAATTGATTGTTATGGTGAGGATTATTGATTAGTTGAAGTCATTGCATATGCACACGCATATGTAATATATGCTTTAATGAGATATGTATGTATAATAACCCTTCTAATAATAATATATATATATATGTATGTAATAATAATAATAATAATAATAATTATAATAATATGTATATGTATGTAATATGTAACTATATAGCATAATAACTTAATAATGAATATGGCATAACAATAACCATAGCCAACCAGCCAATATGTGTCAACTATAATAACAATATGCCAGCAACCAATATATGAGGATATATATATGTGGATAACTTAATAATATGTAATAACAACAACTTATATAATAGCATATGTGGACCTTGTATGTGATAATAATAACATATGTAATAGGATAACATAACAATAATATGAACTCTATAACAACTAATATGGATATGTATAATAATAACTAATGATATAATAATATATGTGTGAGACAACATGTATGGTCCATATATATATATGAATATATATATATATATGAATACTCTTTATATATAATAATGAGATATATATATATATATATATATATATGATATATATATATATATATATATATATATATATATATATAGAATTAATATTATGATAGAATATATTAGCTATGTATATAGTATATATATATATAGAAATGATCTTAATAGATTCTTCATGGGTTTTTTTTTCCTATTAAAGATACACAAAATTTCCTGATATGTTAATGACATTCAAAAATATTCGCAATATTATATTATATATATCGTGTGTGTAATATTTTGAATGCATTCTAATATATCATGATTCACTGTATATTTAATAAGAAATTAAAATCTATGAAGATTTCATGGATATATTTAAAATATTTTTTTTATTATTTTTGAAAACAAAATTGCATCTCCTTGTTTAGAAATATGTTTAAATTTTCGAAAGAGTATATATTTTATAATCTTTATGAAATTATTTATAAGTAATTTCTTTCCATATCTTTATTCATTTGGATAATAATGCGTTTTCACTATGTAATATCAAATTTGAATAAGAAATAACAAATTTTCCTTTCAAAATTATTTTCTTTCTGAAAAACAGAATTAATAGAGAAGAGATAAAAGAACGTTTTATTATTTTATAAGATCTGTTAATGGCTAAAATTTAAAAATCTTTAACATGTAAAGATTTAAGAAACTTTATTTAATTTCTTCCTCTCTCCCGGAGTTTTCGCTTCATTTTGAAGTTTCAACTTTTTAAAAGAACCTTTTCAATTTTTTTTTCGATTAATATATTGCACGTTTGTTGTTAAGCTTACAGTTGTTCGTAATCTGCCGTTATTTCGATTAAACAACTAAAATAATTCCAAACATAATAAAGGACTAACAAAGGAGCAGTAATACAGAAAGTATCAAATTCTGAGTGATACGAGTAACATGGGAAAAAGTGGTTGCTGCTATAATTGATATACCCTCGATTCTGAGAAAAATGCACAAATAATAATGCAAAATGTTAATTCGGAATTATATAAGCAACATCAGGGCTCGAAATCTGCCACAAGGGAGCTTTGAAATCCATTTCAAGGAGCAACTCAGGTACAACATATGTTTACGTATTTACAGTGATGTTGTGAATTCACTAACACTTCAAGGTATAAACCAGAGTATAAAACGAATTGAGCCAGAGTATCTCTTCTGGGTAATCTTAAAGCGTATCTTTCTATAGAAAATGCTGGCTGAATTCACTTGCCGTTTCTTCAGAAATAAAACATAATTATTCTACCTTAAACATTATATAGATGGCAAAATTACGCATGTATGTTTTTTTCTGAAACAAGTTAGATTTCAATCGGAAATGAAAGCTATATTCACCGTTCGGCAGCCATATTTTACAAATTTTGCAAGCGTTTTTACAAAGTATAGCTACTGATAAATGAAAGTAATTTCTAGATATCTGTTCAATGCTTTGATAAGTTTTCATAAGAAATTATCAGATACATCTGTGCTGTCTATAAAATAAGAGTACTCAATTTCTTCAAAGTCAGAAAGTTAATATATTTTTGAAAATTACATACACATGTATGTTCATCAAACTTTGTTTTTAGCGTAATAACCCTTCTTCCAAATGATCTTTCTGAAAACTTATAAATCTGTCAAAAACATTTTCGTCACCTATTTGAACCATTGTTTGATGGCTCTCTTGACCGCATCGACGTTCGAAAACTTTTCTTCATCTAGAAGCTATTTCAGAGAGGTGAAAAGATGAAACCCTGAAGAGGCCAATCAGAACTACGGAGGAGGGGAAAGTGTTCCAACCAAATAGGTCCTTGTTCCATAGGTCCATAACAACCGATTGGGTTGTTTTGTGACGTTGGCTGTGTGGGTGCGGGCCATGTCATGTAACAAATGCATTCTCTTTGTTCACATTCTTCTGCATTAAAGAAACTTTCACACTTTGCACTGAAGAAATTCCGGATAATAAAGGGTTTCAAAAGTGGCTCTAGTCCGATGACTGAGTTCTGTCTGAAGAAAAATTCGATGAACCGGGTTCATTTAATGTGGAAGGCAATTGTTTCAACGTCGATGGAGGATGTGGCTACAACATTGGAGGAATCGTCCATTAGTGCTTCTGGAACGTGCAGTGCACTCGGTGTTATCTAAACTTTAAACTTGCCTAACAGCGCGGTTCGTAGAATTTTAGAATACATCCTGCAATGTTATCCATTCAAAATTACTTATACTCAGGAGTTGGCTGACCAACCAAAACGAGAAGCTTTCGCCCTGCAATTTCTCGCTCGAATGAAAGTGGACTATACAAGCATTGAACATTTTGTTGACAGACAAAACCCATTTCTGTCCCCAAGGTTCTGTCAATACTTAAAATTACAGAATATATGTAAGAGAGAATCCATTCCAAATACAACCATTGCCTCTTCATTCTCAAATGGTCATTGTATGATGCGGGTTTACGACGGCATTTATCATTGTCACTTTCTTTTTCGAGGAGACTCGACCTTCGGGTCTTGTAACCTGTACAGTCAATGGAATACGTTATGAATCTCTTTTGCGAAACCAGCTCATTCCAGCATTGCAACAACGCAGACGTGTGGATAGTATAATTTTTGTATAAGATGAAGCTCCTCCGCACATCATAAATCCAGTGAATTAGCTACTAAACAGGAATTATGGAAAGTCAAAATTATAAGTCACCATTTCCTAACAACTTGACTGCCACGATCATCAGATCAGAACTCTTGCGACTTCTGTCAGTGGAGTTATCTAAAACATGTTATATACGGGGACTCCTATTATGAACTTAGCTAAATTTAAAACACGCATTACGCAACAAATTCGCAATATCACAACTGATACACTACAATATGTTGTAGAACATGCTGTTTTACGCTTTCAACTAATAGCAAAAATCGATGGACATCTTATTCAACATTTCTTAAGCAAATAGTAGGACCTTATTTGCAAATTCTTTTTCGTTATGGTTTCATGACTTTTTCGTTTTCTGCGAATTTTGGCCTAAGGACAATTAAAAACTGATTTTTTACTATATACTATGACACCACTTTGTCATGGATGGGTTAGGAACCAAGAGTGCTTCAACAACATATCCGATCTTTTAATTAGCCTCTTATGACTAGTGCAGCACCCTCTATAGGTTCACTTTTGAACTCTTCTTTCACAAAACAAATTCTTGTTTCTATTCCCATCAGTACTCAGATGAAGTCTCAGGTCATTCTGAACAGTGGTTCCTTTTTTACATTATAATCACCCTGTATATTTAATATATACATCTATAATTACTTCCAAATTGATTTGTATAGTATATTTATTTGCACTATATATAAAATTATTTCAAATTCAGTTAAGCTTAAAATAAGTTTAATCAAAACAAAGGGAGATAATTTGACTCAACCACTTCCGTCTAATACTAACTGCCAGATTTTTGTTGTTCAAGTCGGAGTACTGCTATTGATCTATTACCTTATCTTCTTCACATTTTCTCTAAAACTCGCTGCTAGATAGATTTGGAATGGAGACACTCATTTGAGACGATACTACAACAATTTGCAACCGCCTGAGACGAATGAGCATCCATTTTACTGCCATGAGTTTGGTTTTCAACGCAATATATCCAACTTTGTTGAAACAATTTTCTTTGAGTATCAGACACTCTGTACTCTCACTTTCTAAATAACCCTCGTAGTTCATGTTTAAAATTAAGTCTTCTTACGTGGAACTTTTTTAACTTCAAAACATATTTTAATAAATAATTTCTCGTGGAATAAACATATATATATATATATATATATATATATATATATATATATATATTTAAATAATTTTCAAATTAAAATGCAAACAGCTTAATTTTTTTAATCAAACAATTCTGTTACATTGCAAATCATACAAATATTTTTTTAAAAAACATGAAAATTTCAAAAGCCTACTGTCGAAAGAGCTATATTCATTCGAGACAATTGAAACCGATAAGGTTAAATATTCACCTTCAATTGTAAAAATTGCTCTTCTCGAATAAAGAATTGGTTCTAAGCTAAGAAAATGTCCTCAACCAATTAATGTGTTAAACCGTTTGAAGAGAAACAGGACCGTGAATAATTTGGCCTAATATAAGACGAAAATTGGTGTCAGAAGAGAAAATTATTGATCTAGTAATTGCGATTGTGGATGGTACTAAAATCCTATTGCTGGTGTTACAATAAAATTAAGTGAAAAATTAAATGGACTTGAATATGTTATTTGGAAACTTACAGAAAGTTTCCAAGGAAATCTCTCAAAATCGTCAGAATGCAACATTTAAATCACTACGACTTTGGTCATTGATTATCAATTGCTCAAATTTCTTGAAAATATGCTAAGTTATGGAGACTTCTTTGGGTATATAAAGCTCTTTTTAACTATGAAGAACTACAAGCAGTCAAAATTGCTGGCATCCGAATAAATCCATGTAATTCATGAAATATTACTACATCAAACATTGTACCAACACGTTTACATCTTATGGAAAACTTACCGCCCTCAATCCATCTTCATTCATCAACCACCCTCAATCCATCTTCATTCTCTTTTTACAATATAATTAATAATATTTGTATTGCATATTACATTGCAATCACGAAAAGGTATCTAAAAATATTGTCAGGGGTCTTATTCCCCAACATTTGAGAAGACACTGTCGTCATCAGATACTATTTATACAAAATGGCATTTTTCCACTTGGTTACTCCTATAAAATAGCTTGGTTGCTCTCAGTAATGAAAATTTGCACAATAATATGGATTTCAAAATAACATTCAAATCCGATTATTAATATATTTCCCAGGGCTGCAGCTACTAGTTATGGAAAGTTTAGTAATTTTGTATTCTGACGCAAGTTTCAGTCTATTCTGAACTGCTGTCTAAAACCAATTTCTCTAAACATCTCACTCCTGCCTTTGAATTCATTAAATGCTAGGACACCTTTAAGTTGACTGTAACAGATTCTTTATTAATGAAGAGCATCTTCAACATTTTGGGCTAGTAATTATATAACTTTATGAGAGGTTAGCTTCAGTAGTAACATAAGATGAATACTGAATGAATCATCAGAATACAGTTTTAAATTTACTTTAGGTATTTTATAGCCCAAAATAAAAGCACTGAAGTTGCCTGCTGAACTAATAAATTTTCCGATTGAATTCTTAACAGATCTTCATATAAATTCTCGAAAGTATCACCTAATATAGCTTCTCTGCCACCAATATTTAGAACCATAATTGTTATTTCAGATTCTTTCATTCTACATTGTTATTAGAAACTCTATGAAGTTTGGTGTTATTTCAATTATTATTAAGCAGTTTGTATGTGTCTAATAATAGTGTTTAATTTAATTTCAAACGTATTATTTAACTTAATGTTCGCTATATTAATCACTTTGGTCATTTCTTTACAATAACAGGAGCGATTCCAATGCAATTAGTTAAGAAAAAGAAGGGATTAACTCTTTTCTGTCAAATACATTTAATGAATTCAAATTCAGTTTTGTGATTTATTTACTAAGCTTTTCATTAGATTTTACTTTAAAAATTGCTCGTCACAAAATATTTTTAACCAAAAATATTATAAATTTTTAATCAACCATCAGAGAAATAAAAATTAAAAGAATTATCATAACGATTCAATCCATTAACTGAAATAACATTAGCTGCCCAAACTGCTTTGTTTCAGAATTTAAAATGACTAAAAAGTATCTATCACATTAACAAAATGTATGCAAAAAAATTATCTACTATTTCCTAAATATTTTACAATTATTTTCTTAAAATACATTTCTTAAAATAAAAAAAATCATTCGAGGAAATCACTAATCTTATCAAAAAATATATTATCATATCAACTGAAAAATTTTGATTTTTATGAATAATTTTAATGATTCAGATTAATAATTCACGAAGCATTACACATTTAAGTAATCGTCTTCATGTAGTTTTTATTCTAAAAAAAATACTCACTTAAGCATTATAAGGGAAACACGTCTGAAAAAGTTTGTATCTTTAATTACTTCTTAGTAGAGAAAGAAACTTTTTTTTCTTTAACAATTATCTTAAAGGGTTGGTTACGACCATCCTAACTTTAACAAACAATTCAAAGTTTTTAAACCAGTCGCAGTCAAAACAGCATAAGATTGTAAGATAAATATTAAGCAGAAAGTGAAAGAAAGAAAATTATCTTAGCAAACACAGACTAATAAAAGTAGAGAAAAGATTTGTAGCTCTAAGTAATTTCTTCATTTTTTTCACCTATATTTTCTTTCTTTTCTTGGTTAAAAATATTAATTTTTAAAAATAGTTGAAAGAGAAAAAATCAAATTATTCACGTGAATACCAAAAGATGCTCATATCGTACTTAAATTAATAATCTTACTTGTCAAACTATTAGCCTCTTAAGATTAATAAATCTTTGGTTTCAGGAGAAAATTTGTCTTTTTGAAGCAATTTCCTGAAATTTTTATTTTATTAAAAAGGATCATCTTTATCAATGATAAAATGTCAGAAATTCCCTAACGTGTTAAGAAAAATAATTATAAACTTTAAGTAATTGATTAGTTGTCAGAGAAAACTTAAATTGTTCTTTAAGTAAACTAACTTGTTTGAGTTCTTTTTTAGAGTGCGTAATTTTCGAATTTAAACTGTTAACAAAGCGATTATGATATATACTTTAAAGACTCGTTAAATGATAAGTTTTCCACATTATCGTTAATTTAATGTTAAAATTTAGCTCTCATATTAAATTTATTTAATATCTAGTTTTCTAAATAAAAGAAAATTAAACAAGAATTTCAATATTTATAAAGTATAACAGAAATTAAAATTTCAAAACATACATTTGCAGTTGTACGAATTAAAAAGATAGTGGTAACAATATTATAAAACTTAATTAAACTTACAGTATTAACTCACATTCGTTAATAAAAAGCTTATAAATTCACATTAGTCCATAAATATCTACGTGTACACAATATTTATTTTGATTATTATTAGAATTTCTTCAAAAATAAATGGACATTTTTATTCATTTTAAATTAATTTTGACTTCGACATTTATTTAATAAACTTCAATGGACAGTCTTCAATAAAATACTGAGAAAATCCAAAAAATAAATTATTATTGTTGCTGATGAGTGCATATTATGAAGGATATGTAGTACATTTGAAAATAAATATCTTACAATGCTCTTTCGAACTACTAAAAATAATTTTTTCCACTATTTTTTTTATGAAAATAATTTAATCCTAAAATGGAAAATCTGTAAGTTTTTGAGTAATTAAGTAAATGTGTTGAGACAAAATCAAAATTTTCATTAGTATAATGTTAGTTTAAAAACCATAAAATGGCCTAATAATTTATAAGGGTATCTTCAAAGCTCATTATGACTTCATTGTAAAATAGGACTAAAGTTTCTAAGATGTATATAAATTTTCTTAATTTTATTGATTCAATTTTCTCTAAAGTTGGTAAGAATTGAAAAATTGCGAAGTTTTTATTATATATGGTTCTTATAAAAGTGTAAATAAACCAATATGACAGGAGTGAATTTCAAAAAAAAAAAAAAAATTCAGTAGATTCATATATTGAAAAATTCTAAGCCCTTGATATAATTTGAAATTTTAACAAACTGAATTCAATGAATATGAAACGCTTAAATAATATTAAGCGTTTCATATTCATTGAATTCAGTTTGTTAAAATTTCAAATTCAAAATTACAATAATATGTAATGAATACATGGATAAAAGGCATTTTCAAATTCTTTGTTCCTCTTGTTGAGAACTGCCAATTTTTGTTACTTAAATTTTTTCGACGAAATTGTAAATGAATATTGAAGATAAGAATGTGTTCATTACGAATGTATTAAATGGATTATATGTATTACATTACTTGTGTGTGTGTGCAAAACACAAGATTCTTTTTTTATCATAAAATGTAGTGGACAACTGAAGAATCGTCTTAAGAACTACGTACTATGTTTGATAAATAAAAAAAAAAGAAATTATGATTATGATCAAATATGCTCACTAAAAATAATATGTTGCGTAATTTTTTTGCAGTTACGAAATAAAGTAAACGAATAAACAATATCGTTGAACAGAGAGGTAAAATCAATGAGAATTCTACAAAAATTTTAAGAACATAAATAAATGACAAACTATTTTCAAAACAAATAAATTATTTAAGTAAATTAAAACATTCTGTGCGATAATAAACTTGTAGTATTTATATTAGATATAAAAACTCATCTAGCTTAACAAAGGATTTGCATCGTCTTATTTATGCATGAACTAATTAAAAATTGCATTACATTGGTGGGTAAAAGTCTTATGATATGAGTAATTGAGTGTAAATAAAAGTTCAAAAAATAATATCTCGCTAAACTTTAATTGATAGTAAATTTATAACATTTATTTTGGAAAAAATATACTATTTTCTTTTCCCATTTATTTCTAATTTTTACCAACATTTGTCAAAGCAAGTTCGAGTAAATAAAGGACATCAACAGATGTTCACTGAAAAAAATTGAATACATTTTTTCTCACAGAAATCAATCTTAATTTAGGTTGCTTTAGTCCCTTTACCAATATAATGCACAGAGACCATTTGAAAAAAATTTGTGATCGATGATCAGAGCTGTCACTTCATGCATAATATGTAAATGTTACTCCATCTTTTTTGGATAGCGTTAGCTGCATTTTAAGAAGCAGTTGTCTTTTCATATGTAACATAATCATCTTCACTGATTTTGTACATGATATCTCAGGATTCGAAAAGCATATTGTAGACATCTTAATTTTATTCATGAAAAATATAAACTCACGTTATCGATACAAAAAATCACAAAATTAATGTCTTAATTCATATGTGTTTGCAGCTAATTTCCGATATGCAAATGGAATAACTGTATTCTGTTAAGTATGAAAAACTGAATTTTCAGCCTAGTTAAAAAATGGAATAACATAAAGGTATAATTTGTTAAGTATTAAGACTAAGAAAAAAAGGCCTATATTATAATCAACATATCTATAGCTATTGTATATAGAATTATCTCCTGCAAGAAATATTTCTTTTAGTGTTATCATAAAAAACTAAAATGATTTCTATCTCAAAAAATGTTTAGTATATTAAAGAATATTCAGATATATTTGGCTTCTATTCAACTAAATGTTAAGCTGTGATATCCTAGTGATCATGATTGTGTCTCGCGGTCTGCTTTGTTCCCTTTAAATCAAGGTTCGAGTCCTAATACCACTTAAGATTCTCTGTGTTGCTGGGTTGAAGGACATTAAATCTGTCGAGGCTGCAAGTCCTTCTTTTGGCGTGGTGGAGTAATTATGAGAGATAAGTGCCAGCTCAGGTGTCATCTCATTCACTTCACTGAGGTTCAAAATTACAAGGTCTGTCGCTGATAACTCTTGTGTTGCTTATGAATGCGAAGTTAATAAAGAAAATTTTTTGACATATTCTATTTAATATGGGTTTTCTATTGTTTTAGGTTTAAAATTTAAAAAAAAAATGGTGATGCAATTTCAATCATCCGTACTTATATGATGTATATAACAGTACATTAGGAAGGTAGATGTACTTAGATTAAGTATTTGCTTCACATTTTAGAAAGCATACAACATCATTTTGAGTAAAAATATTATAGGCTTTTTAAATTTTCCACTTCGGGCCGTTGGAAATGCTTCACCAGGAAAGGAAGTATAGTATTTTATTTTTTATGCAAATGCTGTATAATAAGAGGAAAATGTGATATGTTATGGAGTATACAGAGAGCATAATTCAGTATTCACTGGGCTGATCCTAGCGCGCGCAATTTTGTCACCGAAGTCAAACCCAAAAAAATGTTGTCCTCTAAACTTGAAACTTTTTAAGTTTCAGAAGAAACTCAAATTTTAAAAAAAAATATGTTAATCAGAAAAATGACCCACAATTGAATTAAATTAGAAATACTAAGATAAGTTTACGGGAAAATATCTTATTTAAAAACGAAGCTCATATTTTTCACGAGCTAATGACACCGAACTTACTAACTAAAAGTAGTACCTACTGTTTTGCAGAAACAATTTTAATATACTTTTACCTGCTGTACCTACTGTTTTCAGAGATAATTTTGTCACCATAGTCAAATCCAAAAAAATGTCGTCCTCTAAGCTTGATAAAGAAACCTTTTAAGCTTCAGAATAAACTCAAAATTTAAAAAAATAAACATGTTAATCAGAAAAAGGACCCTCAATTGAATTAAAACAGGAATACTAAGATAAATTTACAAGAAAATATCTTATTTAAAAACGAAGCTCATATTTTTCACGAGCTAATGACAATGAACTTACTAACTAAAAGTAGTACCTAATGTTTTCAGAGATAATTTTAATATACTTTTAAGACAATAAACAAAGTTAGTACAATAATATACAAAGACAAAAACCTAAATAAAACAATTTCTTTCCAAGTTTCTTTTCTGCATAATCGTGAATAAATTATTCTTCATCTAATTTATTAGTCAATTTTTGTACAACGGCCAACATTCCTAACCCAGTTACTTAATAATGAGGTACTTAAATCATTTTTAATTTATAAAATTTCACTGTACGTCATACTAATTGTGTTAAATTTAACCTTTGGAATAAGCAACTGGAAATAATAGGCAAACAAATACACAGATATGACTGACTGTGAGAAATATTCTTTACTTATAGAAGTACCTATTTTTCGCATGGGTGAGTTGAAAATTTAACAATGCAGTAACATTGATTGATTGTTTATTAAAGTCACTTTCAAAAGCAACAACATGCGATTTTGAGCCGTGGTCAAATGACGAGGAGGACGCTTGAGCTGGCAACTCCATCTCTAAGCTTTCGCACCACGAAAACGGGAGGTCTAGGAACCACAACAGGTGTAACGTGTATCAGTTCAGCTTCATGGATCGGGGGAGGGTTACTGGCATTAGGACTCGAATCCACGACTCGACGGAAACAATGTCGCGAAACACGTTTTAGCTACCATAACCACTAGGATACCGTGGCAACAAATCCAACTACCAAGAATACAGTATTAAGAGTTACTTCAATCACAAAAGTATATAAAAGTATGTTAATAATATGTAAATCAGAACCATTATTTCATAGATTTGAGTGAAATATTATTCAATGTAATATTTGCGAAATTTTGTTTTTAATGTTGGGAGTTATTTGGATTTGAAATTTAATATATTTTTTTTTTATTTTGAAACTATTTTTTTAAAACCCGTATCACTCCAGCTCAACTTTTGCATTTTTATATTATTATAGTGTGATTGGTGAAAGTTATTAAAAAATGTCATTTTAGTTTTTTTTAATGAATTATGAATACCAATGAAAACGGTTCTTTTCTAAAGCGCATTTAAATCATATTACATTACTGAATTCTTGGAGAACACAAATGCTATTTTAAGTAAATAATAAATGAAGTTTTAACATATCTAGAAATCATTTTATGAACAGAAACAGTGTTAATGGGACATAGAGTAAAAAGTATTATCTAAAAGTATAGCAATAATTGTGAACTTTTTTTTAATATCATTAATAATAGAAACATTTTAAAAAAACATTAGAGACTTTTTATTTAAGAAAGTTTAATTTCTCAAAACGAAAAGGGAAAAAATTGTATCTTATAAAATGACAATCGGATTTTTTTTTTATCGAAGCTAGAAATGATTTCAAAATGTAATTTTTACCTTTGCGATGAATTCGATTAAAATTTAGTAAAACGTAATTTAAAAATTAAATTTAACGTTCAGTAATTCAAAAATTTGGTAATTCCTTAAATCAATCAAATGAAACAATAAGAAATAGTGTTATATTAAATAAATAAAAACTAAATAAAATATATAATATTTAACAGCTGACTATTATATTTTATTTAAATAATAAAAAAAGGCTAAAATAAAGGCTGATTATCTATGGAATGAAATATGTATAATGAAAGAATAAAAAGAATGGCACAAATAACGGTTACAAATATTTTTTTTAAAAAATACTATGAATTACTTAATGCAGTATTGCATTTTATAAGAAAAATAATAAAATTCATTAGTATTTATATGTGTGCGCGTGTGTAGTCGATATAATGGAAAGATTAAATAATCTTCACATTATAATTATAATGGATACAAAATAGCCACTAAGAAAATAGGTTATGAACCATCGCAAATTACATATAATCATTACAATAAAGGGCTATTTTAGATCACGAATTGACGACGTTTTTTCGCATAATTTAGTACCATTTTGTTTTTCGTCCCCAATGTGTGTGAGGAAATACGATCTATCCGTATATCTTTTCTATCTCTAAGATCCGTATATCTTTTCCATCACTTGTATATGAAAGAAGAGAATATTTCTCAAATCTAATCGAAGCACTTGAAGTCGTTTTTAGACTCTACTAGTGCTCGCGACGTACAGTAAATTGAAGTTGTTTTAAGTAAACCGATAGCATTGGGCATAAGATTCTTAATGGATAGTCTGATTCTATCAGAGTATTAATGATATTTTTTGTATACCAAGCAATATCTTGAAAATGTTTAGGCGTGCTAATACACACCTCATGAAATTTATTCGACTCTAGTAAAGGCTTTTTCTTAGATTAAGTCTTACTATATCAGTCCAAATGTATGAAGATTTAAAATACAGTAATTTTACCACCTTTAACTCTATGGTGAACAACAGTTAACGTTTGGCGAAAAATAAACAGAACACGCAAATTATGTTGCCAAACGTGAAATTTACTTTCTAAACGGATGCTTTTTTGCGATATTTATTTCATGAATGGTTCATAATTTTTCTACAAATAATAAATAAAGTGTTCTAAAAAACTCTTATGAAGAATGTATTTCTATATCAAAACAGACCTTGACGTTATGTGAAGTAATATTATGCGTAATGAAGCCAAAGACAGACCATGATGTCCTATGAAGAAATATACGTCAGAATCGTGCTCAGTAAAAAGAAATCTATCTAATCGACCACCTTCTAATTAGTTTTCAAAACATCTAAAATGAATTTCAAAAAAGTGTCGTTTAGGTGCACACTATCAGCATTCATATATTCAGCGTACGAAATTTCGTACTTCTGGGCTAGGCACACTTTTCACTACATCGAATATGCACACAAACAGTTTCTTTTATTAATACACATAGTGTTATTGGAGAGGCTTTGAAATTTGTAATGAAAGTGAGTATATCATAACTATCAACTACTAGGTAATAGCTTTTATTATCAAATTACAAAAATGCATTTTTTTGTCTATAGTCCTGTAACTTTGTTGGTATCGAATATCCCCAATTACTTGTTTAACCACTAAAATAGTTTAATTTATGAAATTACTAAACTAATTTGCTAATAAAGAACTTGAAATAAAAAATATATTATTTCTCTGTCAAGTATATCCTCTTTTATCAAAAAGCATAAAGGTATTTTTTAATAAATGTTGAATTAATAAATTACGGGAAGAAGCTGTCATATTTTTAACACATAAACCATTTTAAAAGAAGATAGAAGGCCAAATGACAGTGTTCTATACATATCTTTCCAAAAAATACTATATGAAAAAAACAGGTCCGCATTTCAATTTATGACTCGCAAACGCATTGCATTTCTTATAGCAGCTTCAGAAAAAGCATTTGCTCCTGTTTATTGGACTATCGAGTTATGAGAGAACCACAAATCAATAAAAATCTAGTATGCCCAGCTTATTGCAAAAGCTTTCGCAAGAAATAAAAAAGCACAGATGTGAAAGATATAAAAAAAGAAATTCACTTTTTATAATAACAAAAAAAATAACTTTCCTTTTGACGCTCTAAATATGACACATTCTACTGAAGATCCATTAAATAATCGAAGATACTATGCTTCTTCCTTTCATCGCTGGAATTCCTTTCGTTTAATTGTTGAGCTCATGAAAGAAAAATCAATATATATTTCTATTAGATTTTTTTATCTGGAAGGTAATGGTTTGGGATTTAAATAACGCAACACATAAAAGAAAGGAAGAAAAATTCATTTTTATTCTAGGGGTTTGGAAAGTCTCTTTCACACCTAGCATTTGAATTTTGCTTTTTTATACTTCTATGTCTTTATATATTAAACCGCTATTCTTTTAAGAAATTTTATTGCGAATTTTGGACTTCTTAATATACATTTCTTTAAAGGAATTGAAACACTTTTTGTTTTGAAAACTGAATATAAGTAAGATTTATTACTACTTCATCACATTGCTTTTCAAGGCTATCGTCAAAAATGCTTGAATTATATTTCAATATCGAAAAGTATACCTTACATACCACGCTGCAAGAAGACTTTGATATTTAAGTTCGTTTAATTTGCAATCAATTCCACCATGCTGTACAACGGGTAACTTGGGAAACTCGGTACTTGAATTCAAGGATCCGCATCAAAAACATCTGTCAAGAATTTCTCTATCAATACCTCTCAATAATTACTGCACTTAAAAAGGTATTCCATCATCACACCGCTATCAATATAAAGGTATATGATGCGACTTTAATTTTGAAAAGAATATCTGGTATACTTACAACAATGCGTAATAATTTCTTCTTAGTAATCTTATAAGGAAATTCCTCCAGACTTTTTCTACTTAAGTTTTTCCACTTGGTCGGTGATGGGTCCTTGATGATACTCCACATGAAATGAGGGTTTTTTTTTTTCAGTAATGCAATGATTCTATGAGCCAACTAAAAATAATCGCATGCCTTAAGGCGATATAATCTCACTACCGTTCTGTGTATACCATTTCTCGAATTTGATATATTTTTAGTAACAATGCGTTTTCTCGCTAGGTCACCAACCGCGCTTTTATCAATAAAAACATAACCCCCCCCTCCCTGCTAATGGTATTTAGTTTTAAACTTAGTACATAATTTCTAGATATTTTTTTTCCAATTCAAATTTAGAGTTCTCTCAGGAAAAAAAAAATTATTTTAATTTTATAAGTTTATTATATTTTCATAAATGAATCATCTAACAATTGTAATTTCCTTTTCTTATTATCACATTAGTAAAAATAGCATTTTTATTAAGTAATATTTTATTGTTATTTCTAAGTTTTGTATGATCGTTCTCTATTCTGATCACATGCGTATTCTCAATGGAACTTTAGAATATGAATAAAAAAAGGATAATACTCTTTAGAATTTTAGTTATTTGGCTTGTTCCTAATAATCAGAATTATATTGCGTAACACGTTGCGGTTTCATACTTCTGATAAATAGGGAATTGGGATTATATGCTAATATTGTTTTATACAGAATTAGAGATTATATTCTATGCGCTATTAAATTTCACGATAGTTAATTACACAATAATTTCTTTAATAGAAAAATTGGGTAAAAATTTTCACATAAATAAGAAATTCAAATCCTAAACATAGCATTTCACAATTAATTTTAGTCAAAATCTCCACAATTGAAGAAAAGTGAGCAATTATTTTTAACTTCCTGGCAAATATATTTTTTCCTTATAACAAAAATATGCTTTCTCATCCTGAAAATAATTCAATGCAGGTTTTTTTTTTTAATTATAAAACTCTCTATGGGAATTATATAATCACACAGCTTCTCCTTCACTGGCTATCCTGAATTGTATCATATTTAGATTTTTAATCTATGCAGACTGTAATTTGAATAGATACATGGATATCTCAATAACAAAACAGCTATCTATATGTGGTGGTATAACGTTAAGGCTCTGTTTCTATCACTAATTTATACCACCACTAATTAATAAAGCACAGTCACAATTTAAATAAATAATCATAGAGTCAAATACATCACACATTCTTCTTCTTTCTGTTGGAATAAACAAATATCAAGAATGTTATCCCGACTATGGAACAAACCCTCAAACATCCTCTGCAAAAGTTAATCAGAAGTGAATTCTCATACAACCACAGTTAAATAAGAGTCAAGTCCAGAAATAACCTCACATTAATCTCAGTTTAATCGCAGATCTAATTTCTTATGGTTCAAAGCTTCCACAATCTCTCTCACTCTCTCTCTCTACTACAACAACTACTGTTACACCAACATTAAACTTTTTCAAGCATATATCTGCTATCACATCAATTTTGTTTATTGCATTTGAATACTTCTATTCTAACTTGCATAATTCACGGTTCATTCACAAGAAGAGTTCTTAAATCATATGACGTCATGCGAAAGATCCTAAGAAATTAGTTACAGTGAAATACTCAATGTATTAAAAAAAATTTAAGACTGGGTTTGTAAAAAGAAATAGACATGAAACTATTATTTGTCTTAAAGTTTTATTCATAATAAACCACTCCAGATTCAAAAACGCTGTGGTGATTTAATATTGATTCTAATGATTATCCCTGCTCACTTCGTGGAATTGCCTCCAAATCACGCGTCGGTATATCAATAAAATTAACATTAAACGCAATTTTATTTAAAAGTTCCGTGTAAAGTTTTACAAAGAACAGATTAAGCACCCAAGGTGCGTTTTTTTTTAATAATTATTATTAAATTACTGAATTAAACATAAGAATTTAAGTAAACGATGAAATATTGAGAAATGAACAATTGTAAATTTTTCCGATATTAAAATTAAAGGAAATGATAAATTATTAAATTGAATATTATAACAACTACGTGTAATTAAAATTAAACCAATAAATAAATTATTAAACTGAATATGTTGAAAATAAATGTAATTAAAACTGAAACAAACGTTAAAAAATTGAAAAGTGATCTGGTATGCCAAAAGTGATTCAACTAAAACTAAAACAATATCCCCTTGGGTGGTCAATAACACTATTTTTACTTCATTTAAGTTTTGGAAATAAAAAAAAAAGTCCCAAGTCACTAAATCAAGTGAATACAGTGGATGATTCAACTCAGAGACGTTAATTTATGACACACATGAGAATAATAAATGACTTTTTACTGTATGCATTATCAAACATCAAACTCCCGATATTCTGGATAAATACGAGCATTAAAATGCTTCAAAAACTTTAAATAATACTTAACAGTAATTGCTTTTCCAGTTGTAACAAATTATTCGTGGATAAATTTCTATTGAAGAATGTAAGGAGCATTGTTTTGATTTTGGAAAGAATTGTTCTTATGTATCGGCTTGTAATGAGGTTTCTGACTTCCGATCTGCACTTAAGTCTCTGTTTAAGGATCGTTTTTAAAACACCATATTTCATCACTGGTAACCAATCATTTCAAGAAAATTGGATCCTTTTCAGTGGTTCAAATTATTTCTGAACAATACACACTCCTCAATGATTTTAATTCATTGGTTATGGTGTATGGGGACATTTTAACTATTTCGCTTTGTCTAAATTTTCATACAAGATACTTCGAATCGTTTCTTTGTAAATGTTCAAAGACTCTTCCTCTATTTTCAGCGAGTTAGTGTTTGCAACTAATTCACACCCTGTTTCAATACTCTCTAGTATCTTAGATAAATTTGATCTCATATTATGCCTATCAACTTCTAATTTTTCTCTTCCGTTCAAAAACACGTTCCTGTCAACAACAGATATACTTCAATACAAATCTCCTAAAGTTTATTTAATCAATTAATATGCTTCCGAGGCTCTTTTACAAAGTTTTGAATTAAATATAATTACAGTCCTCTGTGTCCATCTTATTATGAAATTCTTGTATTTTTCATTGAATTGCCTAATCGATTTAGTTTAGAAAATGTTCAGAACATTTGGCACTGCTCCAGCAGATGATCGACATTCACCACACATGCTCAATAACATGGGTGACGCAACTGTGGGCTAAGATCTAGCTTCAGTCTAAAAATTTCTTGCAGTACTGTGTATGCGAGAGAACTGTTAAAACGGTGTTAGAGAAGAAGGTTCGTCATAAAGGCACATAATTGTGCAAGCCAAAAATTGTTAATGTAATTTTTGTGTACATATTTTCTGTCTTTAGGTACATGTTATGAAACTGTGCGCATGGTGGTTTGAATTTATGTATGCGTGTGGTGAAAACTCTCCCTTCAGAGGCTTTCAGAGAGGACAAATTTTCTAGCTCGTCTAGTTGGATCATCTGTAACTGAGAGGCAAATAATAGGGTGGGTGATCCTCGAGTTATTGTTATAAAAGTCATGTTCGCTTATTATATACAAGAAAAAAAGCATTTGTTAAGAATAACTTGAAAGAAAGTGAAGAGCACCGTCAAATGAAGAAGTGGATTGCGACATCCGAAAAATCTTCATTCACTTTTGAACTAAACCACATCTGAAATTCTCCTATAACTATTTGGAAAGTTATCGGTTAATTGACTGTTTATTAGTATACAAGAAGCAACATGAAGGTTGTTAAGGACAAATCTTGTAATTTTGAGCCGTGGTTGATGATAAAGACAGCGTCTCAGCTGGAATTCCACTCTTTAAACTTCTCCATCACATCGGCAGGAGGACTTAGAGTCTCCACAGAATTAATACGCATCAACCCCGCTTCCATGGGAGTCTTAAGTAAGATAAAAACTCGAACACTCAACTTCACAGAAATAACACTGACTATAGCATCACGATCATAGGCATTTGCCATTTCACCATAGAAGGGGAACTATACAAACCATAAATATTTGTTGCAGTGGCAATTCTAAAGCAAATTCTGATTAATGGGAAATCTAAATGTTATTTTAATTTCACCAACGACCATGATGTACAATTAAACGGTATATGAAAAAAGTAATATAATCCGGTGAATCTTGTTGACATTGTTGCCCACGGCAGTTTGTGAGTACGTCTGAAGAATACTTTTACACATGTATCATCCTCATAGCGTTTTATCATATGAGATGTGTTTATTAAATAACCGTACTGCGCATGCTCTAGCCGTTTGACTTGGTGTCGAGGAATGGGTATGGATTATGGCTGACCTTAATGCTTCTTGTGCAGGTAGCCCATTATTCAGTCTCTCTATCTAGTTCAGTTTGTTTTCCATCCTTGTTTCAATAAAACATTGTTGTGTCGAAGTGCCGCGATCCTGATTAGCTTAAAAACGAGCAGCGCACAAATTTTAAATTCCTTGTGAAATTAAAAAAAAACCCTACTTAATGTTTCAAATTGTTGAAGGAGATGTTTGGAGATAGTTGCATGTCACGTGGACAAAATTGTGAATGGCACAAACGATTTTCGGAAAGTCAGGAGGTTGTTGATGAACATTCTGTTCACCTATGACACTAAGAATTGATGAAAACATTAGAACAATTAATGAAATTGTGCATAGGGACCAACGTATGAGAGTTGAGTGATGTCAGATATCATGCATATTGACAAAGAGACAATTTTGACGGAGGATTTGCTTATGACGAAAATTTGTGCGAAATTGATACCAAAAAACCTGACATGGGAGCAAAATATTAAGAGAAAAAACATTTGCATTGACATTATGAAACGCTTCACAGATGATCCTCAACTGATTGAAAAAGTCAATAAATGTGATGAAACGTGGAGTTTTTAGAACGACCCCTAAACTAAATGACAACCCATGCACTGGAAGAACCCCGCATCGCCAAGGGCCAAAAACACTCGAATGAGTTACTCCAAACTGAAGATCATGTTGATCGGGTTTTTTTCCGATATAAATGGTATCATCTTGATTTAATGGGTACCTCAAGGCCAAAAGGTAAACCAGCAGTACTACATTGAGATCCAGAGAAAGTTTAAAGAAAGATTGAGGAACAAAAGACCGGATCTGTAGAGCAATAACACGTGGATTTTGAATCAAGATAATGCAATCCACTATCGAGAAACAGTTCTTGGCGGTCAAACGCATTACTGTCCTCCAGCATCCACCATACTCACTAGATCTTGCACCATGCGACTTCTACCTCTTTCAGAAAGTGAAAAGTGTTTTGAAGGGAACACATTTTTAGTCTGTGGAAAAGGTGAAGGCAAAAATGGTAGACATACTGAAGAAGATGTCACCTAATGATCTGCAGAACTGTTTGAACAGTGGAAATATCGTATGCAGTGATATATTGTTAGGGAAGGAGAATATGTCTAAGGGAACTATAACAGGTGTTTATATAATGTTTCAATAAAGCTAAGTTATTATGACTAGTCCAATTATTGAATTGTCATACCTCGTATATAGAAAGAAAAGACGATTCTTTCATGGCATTAGCAATGACCTTGTGGTTATCTGCAGGCCTTGTAGTCTGTTGGTTAGGAAATTGGGAGGAATGCCGTGTTTCAGCGAATCATGTGCCCCATGGGGAAATATAACTTCTTCCGTGAAATTCCATTTTTTTTTCAAATTATTAACGCTATAGTCCAAAACCCTAGAGACGTTCATGCATGGTTTGAATAACATGCGGAGGATATCACACCTCTCCGTTTGCCGGTACACATTCTCCGAACCTGAATATTATTAACTGTTCTTATATATTTTTAGAACCTAGGCATACAACCGACCTTTTTATGGAACGTTAAAAATTGTGCAGAAGCTTCGTACTTATTCAATTCCCATACTTATTTAGGCCATTTTACAAGCTAAAGATAGGCCTACGTTTCATTAATAAAACTTTTTTATTAGTTAGTGGTATGTTTAATATTTTGTCAAGGGTCTATCCGTGCATATGTGTGTGTTTGTGTCTGTGTGTGCTTGCGTGCGTACATGTAATGATTTCAGTTAAAAATAATTAATTTTCTAATTTTTCCCGTTCTTTAACTCACATTTAAGAGTTCAATCATATTCCCTGTTAACATTTAATTTATCACTTATTTCATGCGATCACACGCTCGTAAAATCTACCGAATCGTTTATCTCCACTATCGCAGACCTGTAGGACTAATCCATACTACACTGTGAGTCCTTAACTCAAATTTTGAACCATCCCTTCATTCAATACCACATGATCTAAAGAAATCCATCCGTATAAAATCGAAGTAAGGTATAATTCGTTCTCTTTTATTTGGTCATGATAGCAAAAACTCAGCGGCTCATCTCCTCAAAGTGTGTCCACTGTAAATCATGGAATCTAATGGCATTCATCATTATATAAAATTGCCTCTATCTCCTTCAAAGTAATAAAAAGACTTGATGTAGACTCTTTGTCGTCTTATTCTTGTCGAATATCTAATATCCTTTTTATGTCGTCCTTTATATATATATATATATATATATATATATATATATAACACATTTATTAGCAGACAAACGTTCAGAAAATGTCACAGTTTTTTTTAATGCAAACTATGATGTTGGGCTCTACCTACTGTTTCGTTTTCTTCCTAATTCTGTTTGAACTCAAAATTCCTCCCAAAAAAAAGGAACGTAATTTCTCTAAACTATGAAATTTATGACTATATTTGATCAAATGCATACATAAACTGTGAAGAATTTGATATTGAAATCGAAAATTAGAGTTGATGATAATGAATGTAAGTTAGACGTATGAACTAACTCTTCCTAACCTACTACTGTAGGATCTTAGAAGAGCTAGATAGATGATTTAGGAATCGAACCCTCAGTTTTTCTGCTATCTTACTCACTCGAACCCGTGTGAATAGGAAAAATACAATTCAATTTACTTTTGCAATCGATACTTCAAGAGAATTTAGGCCTACCTATAAAGATATATAGAGAGTAGGTATGTATCATCTGTAATGTTCATAAGCTAAATAAAAATATTTTTTTTATTATATGTAATTAACCTTGACTCTCATTTCAGTTGATTGTGGGGGGGGGGGTTTGTGTGTGATTAACTATTTAAACGCGAAAATGGAAAGTCAGGCTATCAATTACCAGAGGGCTTTACAGCTCCAGTAAACAGAATGGGACCAATTTATATCAATTGCAGCAAAATGAGAGAAAGAAAAAAAAATAACTAAAAACTCCCAATCTTCTTTTTTCTTACCAGAGTCTGATGATATTCTCTGATTACAAATCCTCCTAGGTGAACAAAAGTGACCTTCGGATCTACCTGCGTGACTTAAAAATCGTGGTAACTATAGAAACAGCCATTCGTGAGCAGCAGACTTTTGTTGAGAAAAAATATTTAGTTCTTGCACCACCTGCTAAGTTGTTAGAGAATTTTTGAAGATTTCTACCTGTGTGTGCTTAAAGTCTTCCGCAAAAGAAAACTGCGAAAAAATAGAAAGATTTTTTTTCATTTCCTATTTTAATCTTTTGAAGATACCATCATACTTGAATCTGTTACTGAAAAGTATAAAGATGGGAGCTTTATTGAATGATTACTTATTTTCGAGAAAAGAACCAAGCAAAATTTGTCGATATATGGTATTTCTATATTCACAGATTATCTAGTTCTCAGATATATCTACATAAATCATATCAAAATAAGCATTACTATAGATGTATTTAGTAAAGTGTTTCTATTATTTATCTTTTTTAAACAAGTTAGAAGCCTTTTAAAATTTTATCAGAGTGCAATCATTCATGAATAAATTTCTATCTTAAGCTTACTTTTCAGTTACAAAATTACACATACTAACGAATTCATACCTACAAGCAATCGGTGTTATATATCAGACTTTGAAATTGCATCTGAAATTAGTTTTTTTTTAAAAAAAAAAATATGCTTAGAGATGCTTATTTTTATATTTTACTGTGAATGTTATACTAATTGAACTAAAAAATTATAAATTTTAATATATTTAGTCTATCTAATTTTTTTTTATATAAAAATTTCAAAACTTTTATAGATGGAATTTTCCAGCCTAACCCATTAGGTAAAATAATTTTGTAAACTAATTCAAATAAAACCAGTTAACATGCACAGTTATACCTCTTTCTTACTCAACTATCCACCACAATAATTATTAGAGTTTACTTTGGATCATACAGTTCCGCATTAAAGTGTGTCAAAAAGACAATGACGAAATCATTTTCTATCGTTATACGTTAGTAATTAACATTAGAACATAAATGTCAGATCTCATATACTGCGCAAGATTATGGTGATAGCAAATTAGTTGGTGCCTTTCAACAAAACATTTCAATTTATGGGAAAATGGGTATCTCAATTTAAATTAATATGATGCTATTCTCATTTTGTGCTACATAAATTTCTTGAGTATCATTATGTATACTCAAGTTCCTGAGATTCTGTTATTTATTAACGAGACCAATAGATTTGCATCAATCATTTTACTTATTACAAAAATGTTGAACTCAATGCGATATTTAATTCAATTGATAAAATTAGATAGAATTATAAATATTTATACTTCACGTTTAATATTTATTGAATATCTGTGACAGGCTAAAATTTGACTTTATTTTCTCCTTCGCACGATTCCGGTAGAAGTGTTTCTATAATTTTGCTTATATTAGATTAATTAATTTCATGTTATATGAATAATACTCGCAAAGTGTATGGTGTTAAACGGGCAATGTTAGTACATATAATTGCTATGCTTGAATTATTACTTCTAATAAAAACTTACATACGTTAAGTAGTTTTACTCTTAAAATGATATGCAGTAACATTTCATGTAAAAAACATAATGAAGAAGCTAATTATCTCGCAAGAGTTCCGTAAATAATGATGTTTTAATAAGATCATTACTTTTCCCTGCCTAAAATCCAATTAATTACCACAAACAGCAAACTGGTAAAAAAATTGAAGCAAATACAACGTCTTCCAATAATTCAAAATATTCAGGAGAATATTTTAAGCATTTAAATTTTTCTTGGTATTCAGAAGCTCCTTGATAAAAAGAGGGATTCCTTTCTAAAATTTATTCCGTTTATTCATCGTAATTAATTCCTTAACAGTATTTATTTTTACTTCCACCGCTTTACTTTAATTAAATCTCTCTCGTGCTAAATCTCTTCTTATTATACGCTATAATAAAGACTTGGAGCCAAATCTTTAAATTTTAATTAAAACTTTCCGATTAAATACAATTCTATCATAATTAGATGAATCAATTCGATGATTGAATATAAACTGGGAAAGAGAAGGAAAAAACACGATACTTTTTTCTCTTCTTTCTCCTCAGTTCTGCGAATTTCGTCTTATACAATAACGATAAAAGAAAACCGATCAAAGTTACGGAATTCTTCCAGATTTCAAGTATTTGTAATCGGAAAACAATTTTCTGAATTAATTAATTCTGAAATTCCTTTTCCATTACTGAGTTATACTCTTTCAAGCAGTTAAAGTTCACTTAAGCCCCAAAAATAAAATAATAAACCATTTCCACTTTAGAAAATGAAAAAAGAGGGAAAAAAATTATTGTCAAAGAAATCTCCTTCTTTTACCATTGCGTTCGTTCTGATTTTTTCCCTTAATTGGGCTTAGTAAATTAGCTTATCAATTCACAATGGGATGGCATAAGCAATTTTGTAAACAGTATGAATTTTTCGTCAGATTTGAAATTTTGAGATGAATAGATGATAATGTTTTCTCGAATATATGAATGCTATAACTGTCTTTAAAATATTTTCTGCCTTTTAAAATTTAATATGCATTGTATGTATTTGACAACTTGAACGAGAAATTTTAATTTTTATAAAATCATACTTATTTCATTATGTGAACAGATGTTTTAATTATTAATCTTATAAGAATTCTGTGAGCTAAATTTGTATTTAAAAGCTTTTATTTAGAGGACAAATTTCTATATTCTAATTCTTGTTTAATAAAGGGTAGAACTTTATTAATCATTAAACAATAATTTATCATTAAAAAAGGACTAGTATTTGTTAAAAATAAAATGGATGAAACTTTTGCACGCGGTTTTACAAAATATTTTTCTTAAAAATATTTTTAACTTGGAAGAAATGTATCATAATACTTCAATGTAATCTTTTCAAAATTAAACAATTTTATAAATCTATATATTGTTGTTGTTTGATATGCACATAAGGATGAAAGAAAGATTTGTAATAAGAGTTTAAATACATTACAGCATAAATATTTTTTATATTTGAAAACACATCGATGAAGAAAAAGAAAGTAATTGAAAAACATGAGAAAAAGAAAAGCATTTGAATAAATAAAACTGAAATGAATTTACTCATTAATGTTTAAAAAGAGTAAGATTTTTTAACTCATTCAAATTTCTTTTCTTGTTCTTTGTTCATTGGCTATATTCCATACTTTTGAACTTGCAAGACGATTAATAAACAAATTTAAACAGAAAATGCACATGAAATAATACTCATAATAATTTCTAAATTGTATTTCTGAAATTTTACTTGGTTTCTAAAAATACTTAATACATTACATTTTTTTCCCTTAAAAGTCACATTTTATTACACTTATGGGAACACATATCTATTTCATTACACTTATGGGCAAACAAAGTCACAATTCAAAGTCACAGTCAAAGCTCAGTAATGGTAACTAATAATTTAATTCTTAAGAGTTTTGACCTATAGATATAAGTAAATAGCACAGTAGCCTGAAATGCAATTATAAAATTGATAAATGATTAAATATATTAATTTTTGTTCTAAAGACTTAATTAGGACATTCATTTAATATCCTGATTTCAAAATTATTAACAAAAAAGTATTTTTTTAAATATACACATTCAACATTTCAGAATAACTTTCATTACTTTATGAATTTTACAGTTGTTAATAATATTTTAATTAATAATATGATAGCCTTTTGTTTTTGAGTAATTTTCTCTACTGTTTTTTTTTTAAATATCTCTTAATTAATAAAGTTGAAACGATTTTTTGCATACATTATAACCTAGCTATTGAACGATACATCGCAATATTATGATTTTTGCAAAAATTGAAGAGTTTTAAGGGTAACTGATTTAAATTTGAATATCTAAACTAATTTACCGCTTACTGGCAAATTTTTATGAAGAGAATAGATTAATTGTAGAACATCAATTTCGGTTGTTTTAAAATTTCTTTAACCCATCCTTCCAGAAATCTATCAATCCAAATAACACGTTATTTATATGACAACGGAATTAATATTTGGAAAAAATATCAATCAGTGCATTTTATGAAAAAAATTTAATTGTACGAAAATGAACGAGTTTGGGGTTTTGGCCCCTTTTACTTTACTTTTGCTAAAATTCCCATTCGACCATGCAAAACTCTGGAGAATATTATTTCACATGGAGTCCTTGTTCATGTTTCTAATTATTTATTACTTTCCGTATTTTTTTTCCAGAGATCATTATACTTATTCACTTGTTTGTTCATTAAAAGATTGTACTAAAGCACTATCGTAAAAATTTGAAGAGTTGCATTTAAAATATTCACCGTGCGAGGAATGAGTCACTATGTATTTAACAATAACTATCTATATTCGTTTCTTATTCGTTAAAATCATTACATGCAATCATTTGCATTCCTTTCATACATTAATACAATATATATTTTGCGAAATATTTAATTAAAAGTAATATTGAGTCTTTTAAGCAATGGACTTTTTATTCTGAATATTAATTTTTAAGAATATACAAACGCTCGAATGAAAAACTATGGAACTTGTTTTATTGTGTAATTTTTATGAACTTTACTCATAAAAGACGTTAAGAAATAGTTACAAAATTGCATGGCGTGTGTCTGAATATCTTATATAATCACAAAATACACAACCTTAAAATAACAATAAATGTTAAAGACAAAAAAAAATTCAGATACTTGTAAAATCGAGATTAAAAGAAAAGAGTGATTTCTTCAAGCAATTAAATGAAAAATGCTTAATTAAAACTATAGCGAAGATGACTAACATGGAGCTTCTATTTTACTAAAATTGCCTAATAAATAAATAATCAAAGCGAAAATTACTATGATCAAGCGTTTTATTATAATTCTCTCTTTAAGATATAGTATTTACCATTACACGTGATTTAATAACCATAGTGTACTGACTCCAGATCAGAAGGCGATTAAACTTCACACAAGACTTAACATACATAATTAACAATAACTATGCTTTGAATAAAATCATTTAAAAGAATTTAGTCTAGGGACAAACAGAATAGAGAACCATGAAACCAGAATAGTGATCCTATCTCATTACTCGTATGCTTTCAGTGCTACCTTAAATAGAGGTAGCAGAAGGACTACAATTCACTTCTGCTTTCCATCATTTTCACATGCTTGCCTTGCCAGAACAGCCTCCTCACCCTCAGAGTGGTAGAATAGTAATAGGCTGGTAGTGATCACCGGTCGCCACAGTACTCCCCCAGAAGTCACGAAGAAGGTTAACACTGGAATCGGACAACAAGAGGGAACGTCTACCAAATGTGTGATGATATCAGAAGAAGGAGCAGAAAGAGTCATTTATGACTGTGTCTGTGAACAGATGAGCGGGCTTCAAAAAGTCAGGTGAGTTGTCCTGAGGATGATGAATGGGGATCTCTGAAAATGGTTTCTGAAGCATAGCTCGTCCAGCATAATGCCTCAGAAAATGGTTCTTGGTACGCCCAAAGTGAGTTTTGGCTCTTACGTAATACGAGCCGTGAACGAAAAAGGTTAAGGTAGATCATCCAGCATAATGCTACAGAAATAGTTTGAGGAGCTATGCTGTGGATGATAAATGTAGGTACATCTAAAACCTCATTGAAGAAAGTAGCTAGAGGAACACTAAGTATTTAGAGTTTTCGTTCCTTAAGAAAAATAAAGTAGAGTATTCAAGAGCCCAGCACAATACCAAATAAAAATAGAGGCTGCGCTGAGGACTAATGCAAGATCCGAAAGTACAAATCAAGAGATTAATTATGTTTCATCGCTCAAGAGCCGAAGCAGATCAGTCCATTCGAAATGCTGAAGAATGAGAACGATATGTAACGAGAGTGCGTGGCTGAAGCTAAGAATCTATTACCAAAGCAATTGTATACAATGGTCAGTTGAGGCAACATCCCACAGACAGAAAGAAAACAAAATACAGTACTGTAATTTAACTAAACTTTTTTGGTGAAAATGCAGTGTAGACCAACCTCTTGGCGTGATCTCAGAAATTGCCAAACTTGGCGATTTTTTTTTTATCTGAATGTTAAGTCCGTGAAGCGGAATAGGATACCCACATTTGGCAAAATACCGCCCAATAATTCCTGTCGCCAAGGGTGGTTGGGCTAAACTGCATTCCAAACATTTAATTTACTGGCTGAATTAATTAATTTTAGTTTTATATGGGAGAAAAAAAAATGCCACTTAAATATTGTGATTTTGTCATATGTATATACATATTTACATTAATTGCAATTATTTAATAAAAATTAACTAAAATAAAAGTTTTTTTTGTTGAAGTAAGTAGGAATTGACTTTAAAATTTTTTTATATTACTTGTTTATCGTAATTGCGCTCAGTAGTTTATATTTTTAATAGTAATAATTCATTTTAAATATGTTTTAATTGGAAAATAATTTTCAATCAATTGACATAAATATTTGTGAGACGTGTTGAGTAAAAGAGTATGCTATCATTGAATGTTAAAAGGGGAAATCATATCTTAATTCTCCGTAACGTTCAAAATATACAACAGAATTTCACGGAATTTGAAATTTAACCAAATTTTAAGATGAAAGATTCGAGAAAAAGAGGATTCTATAATGAGAAGAAAATTCTATTTTTTAGTTCTTAATGAGTTAATTGAATTAAATTAATAAGGAATCAATTAACATGCTAAGATGGTTTCCTTTGAATCATTAATTTTGCTATAGTGAGAATTACGAAAATAATAAATCGTGATTTTTTATGATAACTGTACGCTATGCAATGATAGACAAAAATTCAAAATCGCAGAGAAACCTGATCATAGTTAACAAAATTATAGTGAATTTTTTTAAAAAACATATCTTTAAATGAGAATAAATTTAATTTTATTATCTTATACAGGAAATGTTCTTTTTTGACATAATTCCTCCTAAATACAAAGAACAGAAAAAGAAGATTGAAAATCATTAAAAATTGAATCATTGAAATTCTCAACATATATTAAGCTGATTCTAAGAAAAACGCACTTTAGATCTTAAATTTCATTAAAAAGCATTTCGATAGATTTGTTATCATTATTTGGGGTACAGTATAACCATTACTTCGATGAACTCAGCTGAAATACCGTAAAATAATTCTAATACAATTCCTTAGTGAATAAAGAGGTTAGGATATATTTAAAACAATAAATGCATCTTTTCCCAATTCTTATCTTTAAATCTTAATATTAAGCCTTTTCGGAAACTTCTCATTCTATAAAAAGTAAAACATAAAATCATTTGTTTCCATGCGTTATATCATTTCAAATTTTGTCTTTTAGTTGGCCAATGTTATTGTAATTTAATATGTAATGAATTATCTTATACTCTAAAAATAATTATACAGATTTGAAGCTCAGTAACTTTTTCTATGTGATTTTGTAAAGTAGTATAACGTGTTAACGATTGTTATTTTAATATCAGTTGTTGAGCAATTAAAAAAGAAATACTACTGCCTTATTTGAAAATGATTTTACTTAATACTACCATTTTCCGCAGGAGAGAAATTGTTTGAAAAACTATCAAACATTTTCAGTATCGTTAATTTCTCACTTTTAAATATATATTATTTAAGTAAATAACAATATGTTCAATTTTTGACTGGTCTATAACATCAGATTCATCTTGTTAAGAAATAGAGTAAACATATTGTCTGCTGAATTTGTCTGATTATCATCAAGATCATTCTGATAATAAGAATCAACTCCAAATCTGCAATGGTTGCGTATTAACAGAAGTGACATCAATCATCGTCTGGCAAAACTTCGCATGAATAGTAAGATTATGAATAAATTTTCAACTCCTCGACCCATTCCTTAGCTACAACTCCTGTATAAAGTGGTGTCCATTAATCTTAAGCGATGTACAAGGATTTTTGAAATTCCAACCGAGGCTGTTTGCGCATCGTCCTTAAACCGTATCCTTAATTATCTCACCATATGTGAGTTGAGAACACTTTCAGTCTTAGAAAGATAATTCTAAATTGTTTATGCATTCAGCTTCACCAAGTCACGACAGCTTGCAGTTCTTTTACAAATTCCATACAATAATTCATTCTTTCCAATTTTCTAGAAATGAACAGAGATCATAACATTTAAATTATTGCTTGCTGTATCTCTCACCAGAGTATCATTTGAAATAATTTAACAGATGAAACCGATACCATCAGAAAAGGCACGTCTCAAGTTGAAATATAATGAAATCACATGTCGGCAAAAATATTTGTGCTTATTAAAGAATTATAAATAAGTATTCATTTCTTAAGAATGTTTAATATATGTACAATCAAGCATTTCAGTAAAGATTTATTTTTAATTCAATTTAAATTTCAAACTTATAAAAAGGATCAACAAACTATTTTGTGTTTAGAAATTTTAAATTTTATATGTTAAACTTTATTTAAATATATGCCTTGAATTACGATTAGCATAACTGTTGTAATTCTTTTTGGTCCAAAATTACTTTCTGAAAAGCAGTTTTGATCTTTAATTACTAATTTAACAGATAAACATATTTTCATATATTAATTTGTAATAGGTTATTATTTATTATTAATTTGATAAAGCGGCATTCAAAAACTTATTCGGCTTGCATCAAATAAAATTAAACACATTTTAGTAATTGTACATTAATTATCGCAAGAAGTGTAAATTTTTGTATGATTTAGCTTGGTTTCATACAATATAGCTTGGTTTCATACAATATAGCTTGGTTTCATACGATATAGCTATATTCTGGTGTTCAAAATTAAGAGAATTTTCCTGATTTGGTCGATTATCTCAAGGACTACGGGATAGATTCGTATGAAATTTGGTTTAAATGTAAGGATGATACAATGCAAGAAAAAAAATTCAACAGTTATATGAATTTTCAATAGTTATATGAAATGAGTTTATATGAAACTCATGAAAGACCTGAGAAGCTGTAGCATCTTTGTTGCTCCTAGCTGTAATGGACAACTGGCGATCTTCTCTGGTCGTGATGGCTCTCGAAAGACCTTGGCCAGGCTTTCTCTCGTTGGATCCGATATCCTAAAACTGTTTACATAAGTTGGTATTTGGACAAGACACTGGGTGTTAAATCGAATTCTATACGAATCTGGATTTGAGACTACCCATCTTCTAACCTATCCACTATTTGTCACTTTATTCCATCATTTAAACGTTAGTGGTTACTCACTTTTACTGTTTGAGTTTTAATCTACCGATTGCTGCAAAAAATCACCAAGAAATACGGTGAACTGTGCTACGAACGAAATGCGGATTTTGACATGCGCGCTTGTAAATCCTGCAAACAGGAAAGTTCCACTCACATACACGTATACGCATGCGTATTCCTAGCAAAAAATTTGTATATTCGTTTCGAAGCAGTATTTTTACATCTCGTTATATTCTTTTCATGAAATTCCACAAAATGTGCAAATTTTCAATTCTCTTAATTTTGAACACCAGTATATACACAAACACACACACACACACACACATATATATATATATATATATATATATATATATATGAGAGAGAGAGAGAGAGAGAAAGTTTTCTTTTCGTGGAAATCTGAGTAATTTTTAATTTATAAGAATTTTGAACAGTAAGATGTATTCAAATGAAGAAGAGATTTAGTGAAATAAACGAAAACGGTAATCTGCGTAGCATGCAACTGAGAAAGACAGAATAATGCAATATGTCTGTAAAAATACAATAATTTTTTTTCCTTGAAGCATGCTGTTATGATGTGCCAAAATTGTTCAATCAAAGAATCTAAAATTAAATATATAATTCTCATAAATAAATAAGTGCATTTTCCATTTCCGTATTTCTAGTACAATTTTATTTTGTATTTTTGTTTATACATATTCTTAATTTCTAAATGAAAAATGTATTTTATATGAAATTTTTATATATTTTCCATGTTGTATTTTAACTTCTTTTCATTTTGTAATCTTAATTAAATCCTTGTATATTTTATTTTGCATATCCAAAGTGTTATACATTGTATTATTAATATAAGTAAATTAATTAAAAAACAATCTTTAAAAAAGAAAGGAAAGGTTCTGGTTTAGAGAATATATATATATATATTTATATATATATATAAGGACTGTAATTCTAGAATAACACAATTTAAAAACCTAAAACCTGTCACAACGTTCAATATATTGTTCTCTATTTTTGTCTTTTCAGAAAATTTCTTATTTTCCTAAACTTTTGAAAAGCTTTCTTCAAGTATCATATTTTTTTTTTATTTTCTTGATATTTAATTTATTTTTTTCTACTTTTTCTGTTATATATATATAATAAACTAAATAGAGTAAAAATCAATAAAAATAATGAAAAAGGATAAAATTCTGTTGAATACACTAATTTACGCAAGAGTAAATGAAAAATCAATGCACACTCTGAATAATTATAAAAGACTGACTTAGCTAAAATATCTTTTGAAAATAAATGCAACACTAAAAAAATTACTGAACACTAAGTAATATGATGGTCTTTAAAAGTAAAGAGGGAAATCATAATTTTTTAAAAAAAATATGAAAATCCAAAAAAATGGGAAAAATGTAAAATATTGGAATATAACATAGAAAATCTGTAACGGATTTCAGACTCTATCCTAAGGTTTCTGGAATTATTGTTCCAAATGTAACTTTTTAGTGTTTGCTACATAAAACGTTAAAAGAAATTTGAGCATGGAAATCAGAAAAAAAGTAATAAAAAAGCCATAAGAACAAAATTACTCAAATAATTAGTAAATAAATAATTTAAAAATAAAATATAATTCTCATATAAAAACGAAATAGATTCAAAAATATTAAAAGAATACAAAAAACTTACATAGCGTTAAAGATATTTATAAGCTGAGCTGGTAGGAATAAAAATGGAGATTGCTACGCATAGACAAATTTAAAATGTAAAAGAAAGGCAGTGCCCTTCACAACATCAATCTAAAATTAAAGAACAACTGATTTCAAAATCAATTATAAAAATATTAAATAATTGATATATATATATATATATATATATATATATACGCTGCATCATAGTCCTCGCCTGCAAATCTAGAGTTCGTTACAGCAGAGTAGAATGTCCTCAAGGCATCCTTGCATTGCCCGCTTACCTTGACTTGAAAACCAGAGCCGCCAGTCGGCACACGATGAACGGCGGGTATGGACACCGGAATGACCATTACTTGTGTTTTACTGAATAATCCCGCTTCTACCTGCAACACCACGATAGTCGGATTCGAGATTGAGACACAGTAGTAGAGAGGGCTGCTGAATTACAGCTTTTGTATCACAATTAGCCTGCAACTGGTATCATGGTTTGGGGTGGTACATGATTTACCTGCACTCCTTGTAGTACGCATTACCGGTACACTGAAAACAATAGCTACATCTCTGGAGGTGTGCTGGAGTCCGTGGTCCTCCCATACCTTCAGCACTTTGTCATCAGCCATATTTCAACAGAATAATTTTGCAACCATACGTGCACGCACACCAAGAGTTCTTCTTTACCTATCAGATTTAATTGCTTCCTTTTGACTTGTTTTAATTCTCTGTCAATTGAAAAATGTGTGATTCAAGCTTGCAAGATTGGTCCGATTACACCACTCCACTACTACACCCAACAGATCATGATAACAGTGCAGGAAGCTGCATACCCTGTACCCCTGTTGATACATCTAAAGCCTCTTTGATTCTTTTTCCGAGGCGTATGGAAGTGGTTATAGCCAACAATTGGTATACATTAACTACTGATTTTGTCATCATCCACACTTCACAAGATAATCTAAAGTTTGATCTTCTGTACAACATACGCCAAATAAAATCTTGCTGTGATATCTCTCGTCCTTCTGGGTAATTTGAGTGGCCAGTAGTGTTATCTTTTATAGCAGCACATACGTATATGTTTTCTTTCTGTTTGATTTTCAAATATTTTATCATGCCTACATATTTTTCTTTCAGATTATTCTGTAAGTAGATCTGTAAAAAATGTCTGTTAAATCTTGAAAAATCCGTCATAAACCAGATCTCATTTACAAATGTTATACTTTTTTTGTTTGTTTGTTTTATCCATTTGCTTTTCACAAGACATTTCATGCCCAGTTATGAACTTTTGCATATTTTCTGGATCTGAATTTTTTATCTTTTCTTTCTCAATTAGATCCTGCTTCTTTTTTTTTTGGTATTGTAACTTTTATTTTTATTTTTAATATGGCATCTATTTCCATTATCTAAGAAATGTGTGTTGATAAATTTTGTAATTTTAATTAAATTTAATTTCTTGTTAATTTAGTTTATATAAATTTTGGAAACATTTATTAATAATATATTATTTTAATGTTATATTAATTCTCTCCGTACACATACAGATATATATATATATTCTTTAATTTTGCTTAAATCTAATGGAAAACCATCAGTTTTGAATACGATCATAAATCTGATTTAAAATAATTTCAAAACACAAAAAACAGTTAGTTTTATCACACAAATGTTTACTATTGAGAAAAGTTAATTTTACCGGAAAAGAATCAATTATTTCTGTATTTTAACTGTATTTCATGTACAACACCATTAAAAACTCAAATTATATATGACCTTCGTTCTTTGAGTAATAAGCCCGAAAATGAAAATTCTCCTATATGACCGTGCAAATATATACTTAGCAAAATCGAAACAAAAAATTTTTAAAATTTTCTGTATTTTTAAGTTGGTTTTGATACTTAATTCTAACAAAACATTTACTATTTCTTTTAAATTAACATCTCTTTTCAGAATACAAATGATTTACATACATTTATAACAAGTAAAACCTTTGTTTGATGTATTGTTTAATTGTTTAGAATTTCAGTCAACAAACATAATTAATTTATTTGTCTATTCATACCCTTTTGCCAAACCATGTTACAATTCTTTAGAATAACGATAAGGTTTCGAGAACGAATGCCTCTTGAGAAATATTCTTGGCTTCTTTGAATTCTTAAGTTATTGAGACCAGTATTTTGTTTAATTCTATTTTGTTTATCTTTTCTTCAAATATGAATTTGCATATTTTCCATGATATATATGAACTAATTGCAAAACCTGTGTAACTAAAAACTACGTTCTCTTTAGAAAGAATATGTGGGGGGTATATGTATGTAAAAGGTGGTAATAAATTCATTCATTTCAAAATCATTATTCAATAAACAAATATTTGTACCCAGTTAAAATATTTTTTTTATTTTAAATTGTTTTATCAAAATGTACACTTTTCATTATTTAGTAATGCATCTTTTTCGCTAAATGTATAGTATTAAAATATGAAAAGATGCATAGAAAAAAAGTTATCAATACCTTCTTTCAATGCAAGTCGCTTTTAAAGGGTCTTTACTTGTGATTAATTCTTCGAATTATAATATATACTTAAAATAAAAGTTCATGAAATATGAAATCGATTTCTTGTTAATTTTACAATTGGCAGTTTTAGAATTTTTTTCAATGCATTTCTATTGTATTAAATGTATTTTATGGTAATAAGATCATGGATGAGCAGCGCATACTTTTCTGAGTGAAAACGTTTAAGAAATTTAAGAATCCATGTATTCAACCTTCAATACTGTGTTAATGTAGATAGTTTTTAAATTTGAAGATATTAAAATGATAATTATTTTGTTGTTTTTGTTATTTTGAAGAACTCTTATCTCATTTCTTTTATTTTCCCATTTAGAACAATATCTATTTATTATCCGAACTCCCAGTTGAGAGTAATATAATTATCAACAAAAGTTTATTCTTTTCAATTTATTTTTCCCTGAAAAATATAGTTTGGTGTACACTGAAAATCTTTACTTCCTCAAAGGTCATTTAAAGTTGTGCATACTTTGAAGTTAATTTCAAATTTAAAAAAGACCATAAAATGTCCTAGAGCTCTTTTTCATAATTTGAATCAACTCCTGAGTTACTTTATTAAGTTATTTGAATTGAAAACATTGCCTTGTGAAAGAAGTGTGACTTTATAAAAATAGTATTACTACAGGTTGTGTGCTGTGCAGCGAAAGTAAATAACTATATATGATCATTGTTGCTAGAGTGATTAGATAAGAGGAGATAGAGAAAATAGAAAGATAATTTGAGCACCTAATATAATAACTGAGAGAGGGAGGAAATGTGTTCTTCTAAATATGTATTACTGATTCAATAAGCTCCAGAAATTTATTGAATTCGCATCTATTCTAGGAGGATATTAGGATTAGATCCGCGCTTGCTGTTATTAAAATAAGTAGAATTTCCATTATAATCTTGCTCAATGACGCGAGAAAGTGGAACTTTCACATTAATAATATTTTGTAGATGGTTCTTATTCTAAATCTTAGAATAAAAATTATTGAACAGTTTGAACTCTTTTGAGTGATTATGTACCCAATGTGCACAGAGTCTGGTGAAAGTTACATCTGTGAGGTCTCTGAACTCTGCATGCGTGATGTGAAGTTTGGAGAAGTGCAAGTTAAAATGTTGTCTTCGTCACTTAACGGAAGTTAATTATGAAGTTTGCCGGCAATAGCTCTGTTGTTGTTTCTAAGGATGGTAGTAAACAATCGTAACCACATTCAATGATTATGCTCCCATAAAATAAACAGTGGTATGTGGTTCATAACATGTTGCAAAATTATTCTTAAACATTTAAAAAAATCGATATTTTTAATACACTTGAATAAATAAATTATTTGTTGACATACTATCCAGAAACTTTTGAATTCATTTTCAAACTTTGCTATTGTATCAATTCCTAGCGGATTCCACATTATGGATGAATAATATTCTCGCAATTTGTTAATAAAAAAGTAGACGAGACTAGTAGGAATTTATATTTTATAAATATATTATTTAATAATTCAAATATTAGTTCCGTAACCATGGGTCCTTATCAATTTTTTCCAGTCATGATTGTATTTTTTCCAAGGTCGTTAAGGCTAAATCAGTATAATTTCACATTATTAAAAGCGTTGTTCAAACTTTTTAGAACAACAAAACAATAATCGGGTTTCTATTATCCATCAACTGACTCTCCATTCTTTTTAAAATTATGAATATAATTAATTTTTTTCATCAATTTACATTACCTATTAGATTTCGACTACTTAATTTCTCAATTTCCATAATAAAAATACTATATACATATATATATATATTCTTTTAAAATTATGAATATACCTAAATTTTTTTTTTCATTTTCATTATAATACTCCATAGATTTACTCTTAATCTCTCACCTCCATAATAAAAAATAATTATATATATATATATATACAGTATATATATGTTACAGGTATATATATATATATATACATATATATATATATATATATATATATATATATATATATATATATTTATATACATATATTATTAAGAAAGAAGAGTCAAGATATATATAGCATATTTCATATATATATTTATGTAGTTATATATATTTCTTATATATATTTATATACATATACATATGTTATTTATACAAAGAGAGATGAGATACATCACACATATCATTTATTACTGCTGTAATTATTGTGTTAGTCATTATGGTTTTATTGTTGGTTGGTTATTGGCTGCCATATTATTGGCTGCCATGTTGGCATGTTATTAGTATATTGTTAGACACAGCTACTTACAAAACCATTGGCCATCTGTTGGCCAACACACACATACCACATGTGTTTCATTGGCTATTACTCATTGGTCATTTCACACACTTTGCCAGTCACACACATATCTATTGCACACTGCTGGTTACACTCATGGGCCACTATTATTGCTGGCTGGCTATTGGCTACTCATACAATACGTTGGCTGGCTTATTGGCCGTTACTTAGTTAGAGCGATTCTGTTACGTCACTTGCTGGCTGGCTTACTACTACTGCCAACATACGAGTTATTATTTTGTCATCAGATGTATTGGCTTGGTAGTGGCTTCTGGCTACGACACATGTCATCTTTATTGGTCATCACACAGCCATCATTGGCTGTTGATTCATACACACATACATTATTACGTTGCCTGCACACACACATTATTCATTACACACACACACACGTCACTGCTGTTGACACTGATACACACATGTCACGCGGCCTCGAATAATATTGATACATGGTCAATATTAATTGATGGCTATTGTGTTTATTATTACGCAGTTACTTTTAACAATACATACATATCTATGCACATCATACACATACATCATTAACATATTATTGGTTACAGACACATGTAGTGTTGATAAACACACATGGCCAATATTGGCCTTTATTAATGTCATTGGCTGCTATCACAACACACACACACAGCCATGTCTGACACACATGACATACTGATACCACACATTGGCTGGTTACTACAATTGTTAAGCTGGTTATTACAAACACATAGTTGTGTACTTTATTAGCTAAACATACAAAGCTGGCTTATTGCCAACATATCACACCATACAGCTGAGTGATATTGTTACTAGTTATTATTATTACGATTACACATGGTTACAAACACAGGCTATTACCTGCTAGTTGGCCGCATTATTACGGTCATTTTACACAACAATATATTACATGCATTACAAAACCATTATTACACATTCTATGTTACTTTTCATATTGCCGGTCACTGCTTTACCAGAGCATGGCAGGCGGTGCTACGTGAGCACACATTATTACATTACTGGTTGTATGAAGAGATTGGAAATATGTTAAAAGTATTGCTAAACGACACATTAATATTACGGCCACACGGGCACATTATTCGATGTACTACTGCTCGCATATATTATTGACATACACACGGCTATTACATCTATTACGTTATCATGTTGCTATGTCATCATATATTGACAGTAAGAAACCATTGGCTGGTTATTGCTTGGCTTATACTCAACACACATTGTTGGCTGTCATCATTGTATTAAGAACAGAGGCATACACACACATATGACTATTACTAACATTACATACATTATTGCTGTTGTTATTGAGACATACATTACATTAATATTGGCTAGCTACGTCATCGTACATTATTATGCTATACATGCCACATATTGTTACTATTTGTTGGCTATTCATTATAAAGGCTACGCTGGCCATTATCACACATGCCATGCTACGGTTATGTCATCAGTTGAACACATGGTTTTATTAATACAAAACCACTGGCTATTGGATGCTCATATTGTCATTGATACGCCAGCATGTATGCCATTGTCAATATTATTATTATTATTATGCTGCCATTGCCACATGTTTATTACACATGTTATTACCATTTATTATTATTGAAGAGTGATATATATATATAGCAGTGAGTATATATACATATATATATGAGGAGAGATTATATACATATATATATATACATATATATATATATATTTATATACATATATACATATATATATATTTGAGAAAGATATATATATACATACATATATATATATATATATATTATTACATACATATATATATATGGCGATGCACATATATATATATACATTTATATAAAGATCATAACCATGTTTTATTACAACCACTACAGACCTTTATTTCGATGGAAATGTTGTTATAGGATAAGTTGCCAAATCTCGCTGCTGAGAAATTCACTTCAACTGATGAGGCCATAACCTTGAAAACTGCAAAAAGGTAGTGACGAATGAAAAGATTAAAGAAAGAAAATTCTTTAGTACTTGAAAACGTAAAAAATGAATAAAATTTTACATATAGCCTAAATAACCCCTTTTATGCATTTCAATCTCTTTCTCCTTCGTTGTTTCCTTCCCGGAATGGAAACGTAAACCTATAAAAAACAATAAAATGAAAAGATGTTATTTACTGATCATTGAAAAAAACACTCACATAATCACCAACCCATCAAAAATATTTGAACCTATTCAGGGTTTCGACATAAGAATTAACTTTTATAAGATCTCTATTTTAAAAAACAAATAATATTTTCTCAGATAAAATATTAAGAAATACACTGCTTGTATAAGGAATGAGTAAACTTTTATTTTATGGAAAAAGTTTTCGGTAACTAAAAATACTTTTTGAGAAAACTAAGTAATATATTATTCCAAAGACTTGATTTATGTTTTACATAAAACAATCCGCAAACTGGCGGATCCTCCAAATAAATATAAAATTTCAATTTCTAAATGATGTATAGCCATCATTGTTATTGATTGCGTAACAAAGCCTTATTTACTGCGTGGATTGCAAATTTGTAAACCCACAAAATGAAAAACGAATTGTAATTTGTCAAATAAATGCTATCATAATTTGATGTTTAAAAAGTTTCAATCATGCGAACAACACGATAAATGAAAATATCTTCGAACTATAAAGAAATATTTTCAACCTTAGAAAAAACATCTTAAATTATGCAGAAATATTTTCATAAACCTAGAAAAAAATATCGATTATCTTCAATACCTAAAAATATCTGATTTTCAATAGTATTTCGTAATTTCACACTTGTGATAAAACGTATAAATCATATGGTAACACACATATTATTTATAAGGTTAAAAAATTTATGCCAAAACTTTAAAATGAGAAAAAAGGAAATATATATTATTGTAAATTGCATATAATAATGGATACGAGGGTAAATCTTATAATACTGAATAAAATTTAAAGTATATAAACACAATATTAGAAAATGATTTAATAACCGTACTTTATTAATCTAGCAACATACAAAACAAAAAATTAGTATATGCATCCGAATTGAAAAGTAAGACTATAAAATTTCTATAGTTATTAAAATAATTTGTTATTTTCCCGTGTGTGTTTGTGTGTGTGATGAAGTGGAGTGAGTGAGGAGTGAGTGAGTGAGTGTGAAACTTTGATTATTACTTTACTATATGTGTTTTGTAACTCTCCTGTATTCAATATTATTCATTTGATAGATAACAATTTAAAATTGAGCTATGTTATGAATTTTCATCCGTTTCAATTTATGAGAAAGTTTTATGAATAAAAAATATAGCTTGAACTGTGTATCTTCTGTAGACCACCAGAATTTTATTGCTTGATTATTTGCAACATCTTCAAAGAAGCAAACAGAGGCTATCAATCTCTTTGGTCAAGTGAAAAAGGCAAACCTGAGCTGGCACTTTCTTTCTCCAATCATTTACACAACGACAACGGGAGGGCTTAGCCGATTGATATAACGTATATCCGCTCACTATACCAGAGTCATTTAGAGGTAGGGCTTCGCACACTAATCACTAGGCACACAACCTTATCACCGGGACACTCTGTTTCATGGCCAAGTATACTAGAGAAATACCCAAAGAATAAAACAATTAAACATCTTTTGAAAAAAACATATATATGTCTTTACTTAATGGTCATATGCTTCTGTTTCTGATAAATTAAAAGTCTGATAAAATTAAAAACAAGTGTATTTAACTTCTGGTTCATCAATTAATTAAAATCGTTGTTTTATTCCTGTTTATGGAACATTTTCTTTGTTGTACTTAAAAACATGTTTTACATTATAGTATCAAAAATATGCCCTGTGACAGACAACCTGTCTTAGTGTCTTTGATGATTCACAATATAATTTCCTTTTGTGCTACTCAATACACTATGTTGTTCTTTTTGTTTTTTAATTTCATTGAATGTGTTTAAGTACCTAAAAGGTTGCGAGGTGGGAGATGGAACGTGACTAAAAGTGAGCAATGTTCCCACGTCTTTTTTTTCTGCAGGACCTTAAAGATTCTTCATGATCCTTTCTTTTACAGACTCTGCTTCTGCACGCTCCATGATATCTGTATTGAAAATTTGCATCTTTGTTTTGAAGCATTAGTTTTATCCTTCTTAAGCACATTTTTGGAAAATTGACAAAACAAGTTAGTTTTAAATAAATTTAACTAACGGGCTTTTTGGTGAAATCAAAA